>PVJI01019086.1:0-31817 GCA_004026765.1 Micronycteris hirsuta
ATATAATACTTTTTCAGTGCACTTGCAGGATATTTCTTAGTAGAAAAATTTTTAAAAGATCACATTCTGGTGAATCACTATGTGGAAAAATGTAATTTGTTTTAGTCAGTCAGGATTTTGTCCATGAAATGATACTTCCTTATTTTTATACTGAAGGCATAAAGTTGTTACATTGGATCTTTACCTAAAACTGTTGTGGTGACTATATTATCATTTATATAGAACATATTTTTATAGATGAATGCATATTATTTTTCCTTTTTAATTCTGTTTAGCACTCATAATAAGTCCCTGACACAAATTCAGAGTATATATGAATGTCACGTTGCATATTTTGTAGAATGATAAATGCCCAGTGAAATATAATCATGGTACCTGAATACATTCTTAGTCATTAAATGAATGCATTTTTGGCACTATATCTTAGGATTCAATGTAAACTGTGAATGTGGTGTGTGAGTTTTGAAAAGCAGCCAGGAAAAGGTGATCTGGGACAGCTCTCAGAAAAAGTGAATGGTGTGGATTCTGTAGAATTCTACATCATGAAGGAAGATGAAGCTGGTGGGTCTTGGAATAAAAAGAGAGAGGAGAAAGGCAAATAAAAACAAGATCATTGACAAAACAAAGTTCACTGCTCAATATTTGTTGCTAATTCAAGAATACTTTTCATTGAATTAAGAATATTTATCATAGCCCTGGCTGGTGTAGCTCAGTGGATTGAGTGTGGGCTGCGAACCAACGGGTCACTGGTTCGATTCCCACTCAGGGCACATGCCTGGGTTGCAGACCAGGTCCCCAGAGGGTGCCGTGTGAGAGGCAACCACACATTGATGTTTCTTTCCCTCTCTTTCTCCCTCCCTTCCCTTCTGTCTGAAAATAAATAAATAAAATCTTTAAAAAATGTTTAAAAAATAATATTTATCATAAGCCTATTTTCAAATAATTTCAATACATCAATAAGTGAAGTATGATTCTTTCTTCAAAGGATTCACACTGCAGCGCTAGGTACAGAAAAGTTAACTGCTGATTTTCCTAGAATAAAATGTGTTGTGATAGATGAACATGCAGAGTGTTTAGGATGACATAAGAGAGTTCCCCCAACAATCTCAGAAAAGGTGGCGTATACCTGAGTCCTGAAAGCTAAGAGAAGTTGGTTAAAGAAAGAGCTGGAAGAAGACTCTTCAGGCAGTAGGAGTACAGTGTACAAAGTTTAAGAGCCAGGAGAAAAGCAGATACATCATGGGAAGCAATGCATGATCTTATTCTTACTAGTCTGGAGGTAATTATTAGTTTGGAGGTAATCAACAACCCTTGAAAAAAGGTACACTCCATGAAGATTAATCTTGTAGCTTGAGAAGCATAAATTGGAGGTCATAAGACAGGTTCTCTGAAGATAAAGGCCTCAAGCCTCAATTTACCACTGATACATTTCATCAGATTTCTTCCTTCTTCTTTGAGAATTTTGCAGAACTACATTTAAGTGGATAGCTCATAAGAATAAAACAGATGAAAGTAAATCTATATAGAGAAAGGAAAAAATAACATCTGGCTCTCAGTCTTTGGTTTTTAGTCTGACTTTCAACATTTGAATATATTCCAGCTTCATAGATACTATTTTTTTCAAGGGATTTTAAATTGCTAATTATACCACCCTTCTCCATGTTTTGTTTTCCAAGAGAGGAATTGAAGTTTGAACTAAAATGATAATTTTATTATTGACTAATCTAGATTGCTAAACTTCAGGGCCAAGGTGGCGAGAGGTTTCAGGAGCTGTCCCTTCAAATTGAACTTCCCTATATATCCAAACCCGTAACAGTCAGATGGGTACTGAATTCACAACAGAACATAGGACTTCTCAGGATGGTTTTCCATAAAGAAAAGCACTAATGGAGTCTGTTGTATGTAGTATTGGCATTGTTCATCTAAGAATATTTGTGTTCAAAATGTGACAATGAAAATGAGTAATATGACAGTATTTTAATTTCATCATATCAGGTGCCTTTGTCTACCAGGGTCCTGGATTAGTGAAAGATAAAATATAGATAAAATACAGAATAGGTTAAATTAAAGTTTTGTATTCTTAAATTTTATTTGGATGTGTTAGTATAAATTCACAAATCTTTTTGTGTTATACTTTTCCTATTACTGTCCATGGAAGTGCTTATATAAGTAAAATAAGTCTCTTCTAAGAAATATCCAGTGTCAAAGATCACTGCTAGTGTCCAGATTATGGTCTGGAAATACCATTTTCCACTAAAAACAAAACAAACAAACAAACAAAATACAGTAACAGGGCTCCCTGTAAAAACCATGTACTCTGTGTTTGGAAAAGAACATGATCTCTTTGATTACCAGTGAGCATAGTAGTTATAATAGCTATGGGGGTCTTATCTAGAAGATGCAGGAGAAAACTTGAAGAAGCATTACTAGAAGAAAATGGAAATTTTGAGCATCAAAAATGTGAGATGTCAGCTGAGACTTAATCAATCAAGCTCCCTGGGATAAGTCCAGTTGAATATTTGAGCAGTGCATTTCCATGGATGCCAAAGTAAGCAACTGTGATTTACCTTAAGCATTATAAATTTGGTTTAACATTTAAAATTTATATGATTAATGTCACTATATTAACATAATAAAGAAGGAAAAGGATATATAACTATATATGTAATTTTGAATAAAGTACTAAATTTTCTTTCTTCACAGAAGACATGATTGCATGTATAAAACACCATGAGAAATCTATAAAAAGTAGCATAACATATAATTTTATTTAACACATTCATCAGATAACAGATCAATATACCAAATCAACTGCACTTTGTAGACAATAATCATAAACAAATAGAGAATAAAATTAAAAATCAATACCATTGACAATATCATCCAGAAATATGAACTATATAGAAATAATGTTAACAGCATTCATGCAAATACTGTATGCATAAAACTAAAAAAAATCATTGCTGAAAGAAATTAAAGATGACTTAAATAAATGGAGTGGTATTCCTTTTTCAAGAATTACAAACTTCAGTCTTGTTAGGATGTCAATTCTTTTCAAGTTCATTTACATAGATTTCATGAAATCTAAGCAAAAACTCAGCAGGATTTTTATTGAAGAAGTTGACACATTCTGAAATTTATGGTTAACTATAAAGGATATAGAATACCTAAATAGTTTTGAAAAACAAATTTGGAGGACTTATAGTGCCTAATTTTAAGACTTCCTCTTAAGCTAGACTAACTAAATAAAGTGGTAACTATGTAAGAATAGGAATAAAGATCCATGATGTAGAATACAGAGACCATAAATGTAGGAAAGATAGGAAAAATGTAGGAAAATATAATAAATATTTTGTGAAAAAAACTTAGAAACACATCTTTGTGATATTGGATTAGGCAAAGATTTTGTAGATAGGACCCAAGCATTTAAGTGTTCGAAAATGTAATATAAATTATCCAACCTTATTACTCATTCTCTGTAAGAAAGCTTTTAAAAATAAAAAAGTAAGCCTATTCTGGAAAGAAAATAGTTGACATAGAATATGAGACAAATGAATTAGGTGCACACCTTTATAAAATCTCTAGAAATTAGCAATGGATTAACAAGTCATTAAAAAAGAAAAGGCAATTATTTGAATACATACTTTCTCAAAGAAGATACATGAATATCCTACAATCAGATGAAATGAGACAACATTAATAGTCAACAGGGAAATGTAAATTAAAACTGCCAGAGCTTAGTGGACTAAGCCTGTGAGCCAAAGAGTTGCTGGTTCAATTCCCAGTCAGGGCACATGCCTGGGTTACAGGCCAGGTCCCCAGTAGAGGGTAAGCAAGAGGCTGCCACACATTGATGTTTCTCTTCCTCTCTTTCTCCCTCTCTTCCCTTCTCTCTAAAAATAAACAAATAAAATCTTAAGAAAAAAGAAATAGCCTTCTTAAAAACAAACAAACAATAAAATCCACAACCACTAGAATGGCTAAAATCAAGACTTGTCAATTGTTGGCGAGAATGTGGAATAACTTATTATCTCATAAATTTCTAATTAGAGTGTAAAATAGCTTGGAAATTTATGAAATTAAATATACATTGCCCACATAATGAAGTTTCATGTTTAGGCATTTACCAAGAGAAATACTGATATATAGAGAATGACTTGGACACAAATGTTTATATTGATTTGTTTTTTCTAGGCAGAATCCTTGCTTTATTTATTTTTTAATTATTCTATCATTTATACTATTACAGTTGTCCCACATTTTCCCCCTCCATCTCCCTTCACCCAACCCACCCCTCACTTCCATAATCTGTCACCTCACCCATGTCCATGTCCATGGGTCCTTCATATGTATTCTTTGACTAATCTTTCCATCTTCTTTCACTCAGTTGCCCCCTCCCCTCTCCTCCATGGTAGCTGTCAATCTATTCCATTATTCTATGTCGCTGGTTCTATTTTGCTCATTAGTTTATTTTGTTCATTAGCTTCCTCTTGTAAATGAGATCATATGGTATTTGTCTTTCACCATCTGGCTTATTTCACTTGGCATAATAATTTCCAGTTCTATCCATTCTGTCACAAAAAGTAGGAATCCCTTCTTTCTTTCTTCTGCATAGTATTCCATTGCATAGATGTACCATAGGTTTTATTCATTTGTTTATTCACTTTAATCCACTCATCTACTGATGAGTGCTTAGGTTGTTTCCAACACTAGTCTATTGTAAATAGCACTTTTATGAACATAAGGGTGCCTAAGTTCTTTGAATTGGTGTTTCGGGACCCTTAGGGTATAATCCCAGCATTGGAATCACTGGGTCATAAGACAGTTCCATTTTTAACTTTTTGAGGAAATTCCATATTGTTTTTCACACTGACTGTACCAGTCTCCATTCCCACCAATAGTGCACTAGGGTTCCCTTTTCTTCACACCCTCGCCAGCTCTTGCTGCTTGTTGATTTATTAATGATGGCCAATCTGACCGGTGTGAGGTGGTATCTCATTATGGCTTTAATTTGCATCTCTCTGATGGCTAGTGATGTCAAACATTTTTATTTTCATATGTCTGTGGACCATCTGTATGTCCTCTTATTAGTTTTATTTATAAAAAAAAATCCAATTTGAAGCAATGCATGTATATCAAGTGAATGAATATGGATTGTGATATAACATTGCTTTTATTTATAATAACTTGATTAGAAATAATACAGATATTTATTAAGTGAATAAGTAAACATTTTGATGTGCACATAGGGGTATTTCTTAGTAATATAATGGAATAAACTGTTATTAAACAGAAAAACAAAGATGAAGTTCAAGAACAGCCTGCTGGGTGAAAGAAGCCAGATATGAGTATAACCTCTAAGCTTACTTTTTAAAGCTTTTTATTGTATTTTTTTCCACTACCACTTATCCCCCTTATGCCACCTTCTACCTCCATTTACCCTCTAAGATTTCATTTATATGAATTTTTAAAACAGGCAAAACTAATCTTTAATCAGAGAAAGCAGAACAGTGGTTTTCTCAGGCTGAAGAACAGGATGAAAGAACTGAGAGAAAAAAAAAAAAACCTTATGGGGTAATAGAAATGTTTTATGATCTTTCTTAAGATGGTAGTTGTAAGCTTAAATCTGTTTTCAAACTTTATCAAAGTGTATACTTAAAAATTCCATGTATATATAGAGATTATAATAATTTTTAAATTAAAAATATAGGGTTTTTTGTAGAATAATCTTGGAAACATAAATCATGTGTTTGTTGTGTTGTGCTATGCTATGGACATGCATACATATTAGTGCATTACTTTAATACTACAAAACTGAAGAGTACATATTTTAAGTCTGTCCCTGAAATATGTTATTAAGCTTGATTTCACTGTAAAATTTAGTAACTAAACCATGTTTCACTTTTATTTCAGTGGGCAGTGTTTTATTTTAGTTAAATGGAAAAAATAGAGTGGTCTCTAAAGTGATTTGAACTTGCTACATAAAGATGAAAAACATAATTATTTAAAACAATACTAATGATATATTAACCAGTTAATATTTTTAAAATTCCCTGCTCTGCTTTTTAGTTCAGCAAAAATGTTGATTATTTAAGCCACCAGGATGGCCGAGTGGTTAAGGCGTTGGACTTAAGGTCCAAAAATGTTGATTATTTAAATAAAATTATTCTGCATTCTAAATTAGCAACTATACTTTTCATAAATAATATTATTAAGATGAAATTTAATAAAATGCAAAAATGTAAAATTAAAAAATGTTTGTGGATATTATGTTAATTAATCCATTTGAAAAGTGACATCTATTCAAATAAATATTATGTTTCTGTAAAAAACAATTTAAATAGGTCATCTACTAGAAAAGAGATAAAACATTGTGTACATACAGCAAAAAAAAAAAAACACTATACTTTATTTCAAGTTCAGTGAAACTATATGAAAATTTCAATTGAATGGTAAAAAAAAAAATAATGAGAAACACTTTTAGGCTCAAACAAAGAAAAAATGAGCCACAATTTTTCTGTTGCAGGAATCAGGAAAGTCTGCTAATGAACTAAAAACTGATTTGTAGTGAGAATAAAAATTGGAAGGTGATTCTGCGGAATCCAATTAAAATAAATGCACATTAGATAAATCTAATCTACATAATTAACTGGGATGGAGACAAAGGCAAGATAGCATTTCTGCTGAATAATACCAGAATAATGACCCAGAGAGAGCTGTTCTTTCTAGATGGTGTCTTAATACTGCTTAACTTTTTTATTTAAGCCCTGTTTTTTTATTATTTTATTTATTTTTTATCTTTTAAAGATTTTTATTGTTGTTCAATTACAGTTATCCCCATTTTCTCCTCATTGCTCTCCTGTACTCTACTCACCCTCACCTCCCACATTCAACCCTTCCCCCCACTGTTGACTTTGTCCATGGGTCCTTTATACATGTTCCTTGACAACCCTTCCCCTTCTGTTCCCCTTTATCCCCCTTCCCCTCTGGTACTAATTCATTTTTCCCCTTTGTACCTTTGTTCCTCTTGCTCTCGCTGTTTTTCTTTCCTTTCTTTTTTTTTTTTTTTTTTCCTTTCCTTTCTTAAACAGTCCCTTCAGCATCTCTGGCAGAGCTGGTTTGGAGGAGGTGTACTCTTTCAGCCTTCATTTGTCTGGGGACCTCCTTATTTAGCCTTCCATTTTAATTGGGAGCCTCACTGGTAGAGTAGTCTTTGTTGCAGGCCTTTGCTTTTCACTACTTGGAATATTTCTCTCCATTCCCCTCTGGCTTCTAGTGTTTCTGTTGAGAACAAATCAGCTGCTAGGCTTATTGGGGCTCCCTTGTATGTTATTTGTTTCTTCTTTGCCGCCTTTAAGATTCTCTCTGTGACTTTCAAATCTGGCATATTAATTATGATGTATCTTGGAGTGGGCCTTTTGGGTTCATCTTGAGTGGGACCCTCTGTGCTTCCTGAACTTGCATGTCTTTTCCCCTCTCTAGATTAGGGAAGTTTTCTGTCATTATTTTTTTCAAACTGGTTTTCTATCTCTTGCTCCTTTTCTTCTCTTTCTGATATTTTAAGCTATGTTTTTTTTAATTGTTGTAAAATACACACAATGTGAGATCTACCCTGTTAACAAATGTTAAGTGTACAATATTGTTAATTAAAAGCACAAGGCCATACAACAGAATTCTAGAACTCACTCACCTTGCACGACTAGAACCTACACCCACAGCACTACAACGTGCTATTTCCCCTACCCCCAAGCCCCTGACAACCATCATTCTACCCTATGAGTCTGACTACTGTAGACACATTTTAAGGAAATCTATATTTATTTCCTTTGGAAAAATCTTATGAGTGGATACTAAACAAAATCATCTCAGTAATTTTAAGGTGCAGTATAGATTGGAATGTATATATTTTAAAAGATTATATCACTTATTCTTGTATCATTATGTAATCACAACTTATTTCTATTTATCCATGTGTCTCTGTGATGATATGTGTAACATAACTACAATTATGTGTATTATAATACACATAATACAAATCAATGTGTATTATTTCACTACCATTCTGATTTAATATTATAGTAAACATTGAATAAATATTATTCACTGTATTTAATAATTTATGATTACTGAAAGGTACAGTATTATGTAGTTGAATACTATATACTGACCTAATATCCAAATATAGGTTATTAAGCTAATTATTTCAAACATGGAATTTCACTTTAATGAAACTACTTATTCAACTGTTTATTTTTCATCATTTTCTTTATAATAAATGGCACTGATTACTCAATTGATATCACAATTTTAATAGTAAGGAGTATAATACATCTTTTATAAAATACACATTTTCACATCTTCCTCTTAGAATAGTGAATGTTTTCAGCAGATATAAAAAATATTTAGTATTGTCCTTAAAATATTTTTACCAGTTTGATGGTAAACATATTAATTGTATGAATATGCTTTTGTCTTTGCATACTAGTTTTTTTATTAGTATTTCTCTTGTTCAGAAATAATTACAAATACTGTTCTTTCCAAATAGTCTAATATTCTGCTTTGTATTTTCATTATTTTTAAAGTTCATTGAATTTTCCCTCCAGTATGTTATTTACTTTATTTGTTCTGAGTGTTGATATGCAGTTGTCTTTAATTTTTATGAAATCAAATATATCAATGATTTTTCTTGTCATCTTTTTACTTTATATGCTAAGCTAAATTGTATCCACCTCATATGTAATTTAATTTTTACCTGTGTCAGTGCTTCTCAACATTTTCAACTGACATGTGAGTAGCAGTGTACGAAACTCAACATTTCATATTGGAACTGTGACAGTGGAGGTGCGGGTGGGTGCTGGCAACACCACGGATAGCTGGCACCTGAAAAAAGAACTTCCATTAAAGTGTCTTTAAACCTTAAGAATTAGGCATGCATTTGGCATGGGACTCCTTATTTTATCCTTACTTTTTAAATGATTATTTAAGTCATTTTCTAAGAATATATTGGCAACTGTTTTTTTCAATTTAAAGTTACCATATTTCCTTCTTAATTGCAGGTAATTAATTATATGGCTAAAGAAGTGATGGAAATGGCCCGGCTGGTGTAGCTCAGTGGATTGAGCACGGGCTAGGAACCAGAGGGTCCCAGTTCGATTACCAGTCGGGGCACATGCCTGGGTTGCGGGCCAGGTCCCCAGTGAGGGCCATGTGAGAGGCAACCGTACATTTCTCTTTCTCCCTCTCTTCTCCTCTCTCTAAAAATAAATAAATAAAATCTTAAAAAAAAAAAAAAAAGCTTGTTAAAAAATAAAAAAAAAAAGAAGTGATGGAAATGGGTTGTATCACTGTCTAATTCATCTGGAACTTTTGTTGGGATAGGTGTAAAGTAGGATTTTAATTTTACCATTTATAGTCAAAGAAAGAACCATTGTGTGTGTGTGCATGCACACATTTGTGTAAAAATCAATTCTTTTCCAAATGATTTAAGTATATACCTATTAGTTTTTGTTTGGTTTTTTTTTTTGTTTTTTTTATGCCTGTATTAGTCTCAACCTATTGTAATTCTTGTAGTTTTATAATGTTTTTGTTAACTACTAGTGCAAGCCTTTTTTCATCATTTTTGCCAAAATCCCAGGTTATTTATACCAACTTATTAATTCCAATTAAATGTCATTTGATTAAATCTTAGTATAATTTTTGTGAAAACTTGTTAAATCATATTAATTGATGAGACCAAATATGTTTTTATTTTGAGCTTTCCATATGGGAATATGAAATATTCTTCCATTTCATTTCCTTTAATAGAGGTTTATGTTGCTTTTATTATTTTATTCAGGTTCTACACATTTGTTTTTAGATTAATCTTGTAAACCTTTAATAAATATATCTATTTTCCTTTTTTATTGTTATTATAAATTATCTTATTTTCATCCTATTTTGTATTCTGATATTATACTTACTAGTTTTAGAAAATACACCCAAATCTATATTCAGTTTTTTTCACAAAAGTTTTATTTTTATTTATCTTAGAGACAATGACCTTGAAATTCTATGTTAATTATTTTACTGCTTCAAAATAATAGTTTTATTTTAACATCTTCAAGTGGTGTCCAACCTTTTGGCATCTCTGGGCCACACTGGAAGAAGAAGAGTTGTCTTGGGCCACACATTAAATACACAAACACTAATGAAAACTGATGAGCAAAAAAAAAAAAAAAAGGTTTTAACTGAGTTTACGATTTTGTGTTGGGCTGCATTCATAGCCATCCTGGGTCGCATGCAGCCTGTAGGCCACAGGTTGGACACCCCTGTATCTATTTCTCTGACTTAGTGATATGTTGGTTTATTGAACAAGCCACATCTTAAATGTTCTGCCTTTATTGTATTTTAAAATTTTTCAGTCTTCTTATAAGTGGCGTGGTTATGTTTTGAAAGTTTAGAAGGAATTTTTCTTCTTTCATGGGCTGAAGTTATATAACCTCTGCCCCATCCTTCCCATTCTTCACCTTCTCAACCTTGCAGTTCCTGGGGACTTACGGTGGGATGAGATAGACCTGTCAAATAGTTCACAGCATGAAAAACAAACTAGTTTTTAAAGTAAATGCAATATAAACACATCAAGCATACCTTCGTCAATGGGGCACCAACATTCAGAAGGCAGATGTCCATGTTTGTCCATGGACGGGCCGACTATGCCATGCGAAGGTGACCAGAGTTCACAAACACAGAATCGTGAGGGAGATGGGTAGAGAACAGGCAGTCACTGAGGACAAAAAAGCTAAATTTAGAGTCTCCAGCTTTTCACTAGATTTGAAAACCAAGAACAAAACCTCTGCCTGAGGAATGTGATTTAGTCATTAATTGAGGAAACTCATTTACCAACCTCAAGGATGATAAAGAGGGTTTTCTAAATCTCACAGGGCTAAACATGTAGAAATTGACTTTTATACCACCTGCCTGGAACATTGCTTTCATTGGCCCACCTCATCATCCTCATCATTTGAAATTTCTAAGAACAAGATAATATTTTTGACTAGAGGCAAAACTTTCCAATATCCCAGTCCATGAGTTCATACTTAAAAAAAAAAAAAAGACTTAAGTAATTTTTAAAATTAAGGTTGAACCACTGTTAGCAGGACTTGAGCAATTATAAAAAGGGAAAAGGTGAGTATTTGTATTGGTATATTCCAGGAATCAGCAGAGAACCTGGGGGCACTTATGAAACTGTGTCCTTCCATGACTGGCAGAGAGGTAGAGGTGTAGGTCTCAGAAATGTTGTCATTGGCCTTGGCTGGCATGGCTCAGTGGACTGAGTACATGGCTGTGAAGCAAAGGGTTGCCAGTTTGATTCCCAGTCAGGGCACATGCCTGGGTTGCAGGCCAGGGGCCAAGTGAGGGGCACACAAGATGCAACCGCACATTGATGTTTCTCCCCCTCTCTTTCTCCCTCCTTTCCCCCTCTCTAAAAAAAATCTTTGTAAATGAGAAGTGTTGTCATTGTTTTCCATAGCTCTATAAGGAACAATACAAAAGTGAGATCAGGCTGAACTGCCATCTCTTTGTCCTGCTCCAGATCTTTCTTTCTTGGCTCGCATCTACAGAAATCTAGGGCTCAAATGGAATAGCCTTCTTTCTGTTACTGGAAATTAAGAATCATATACCTGTCTTCCCTGTGAAGTCCAGGTGAAATAGTGCAGCTACCATGAGAGCAATGGTCCTGGACAGAATGTAGCCCACACTAGCAATCAGACAGAGTCCTACACTGTGAGGCTTGACTTTCAAACCATGTCTTGCTTAGCACTCATCCCTGCTCTGGCACTTGTAGTTGCAGCCCTGGTGTTCTTGCAAATTTACTGGGTTACTGTAAAGGCCACTCAGGAGAGGCCCCATGAAATAGATGCATAAGGCAACATGTTGGGGAAGGGGCAGGAGCCTCCCCACTTCAGGGCATACCCCCTTCCCAGAACCTTGAGCTGCTCATCTAACTGGAATCTTTCATTTATTGCATATTTTACATTTGACTTTAAGATTCTCTACTGTTATGCAGCACACATTTATATAGTTTGCTAGTTATTTAAATAGTCTACTGCACCTTGGTCTTATGTCTTTCTCTTCTTGTATACTGTGATTAAATATTTTTATACACTTCAGAGGCAAAATATGACAAATTTCCATTTTCTATAATTTCCAATTATTCATTATCAGTTCTAGTCTCATTTTATACTTTATATCCAATATCAGTTCCTCTCATATATGTAATTTTTATAAAATTATAACATTTCTGTTTTCATTAGATTTTATTTTTTATAATGTCATATAAGAACATTCAATATTATCCTTTGAATGAACATATTGAAGCTAAGCACTGTGTCACTGATTTGTCAAATAAGTCTAGGTACTAAGATAAGCACATTCTAAAATCTCTGTAGGTTCACCAAGCAGAGATTTTATTTCTTTGTCATGTTACAGTTCAGTACAGGTCAATAGTGGAAGATGTCAAGAGATTTCTGCTCAATGTAATAATTCAGGAGCCTAAAATCCTTCCATCTGAAGTTTTTGCTATGTTCTAGGGCACCATTTCCAGCGGTAGAAAACTGACAGGTGGGAAGCGATAGGAGAGAAAAGGCATATCTGTTTTTAGTTCCTTTGACCTTAAAGCAACCCATGTGATTATCAGGCACATTCCAATAGCGAGAACACTTCACATTATCACCACCTAGATAAGAGGAGTTGGAAAATGATTTCTAGTTATTTCCTAGCAAATAGAGGAAAAGGCTAATACTTATAACTATCTTCCCATCACATATGACTACATGTAAATACTTGTGTTCATGTCTGTCTTTCTGCCATAAAGCTACTTTATCTAGTACGTGAGAAGAAAAAAGAATAGATGACCTTCCACATAAATGAAGTATGTATGCTGATACGCTCTACCCAACCATTTCTGATTAGTCCTCACACTGAAATTAACAGCTAAGCCACCACACAGTACATATGCTAGAAATGTAATGGATGCAACTACTTGGTGCATAGCAGGTAAAAAAAAATCATAATATTGAGATTTTTTAAAAATTTAAATAAAAATAATGATTCACAGTATAATGTATACAATTGTTTATCATCACTATGCTTTTTACTTTACAATTATTTACATTTCTGAACATCTTTTTTTAAAGATTTTATTTATTCATTTTCAGAGAGAGGAGAAGGGAGAGAGAAAGAGCAATGTATGGTTGCCTCTCACATGGCCCTCACCGGGGACCTGGCCCGCAACCCAGGCATGTGCCCCGACTGGGAATCGAACCGGGACCCTCCGGTTCCCAGCCCACGCTCAATCCACTGAGCTACACCAGCCGGGCACATTTCTGAACATTTTGATTTTATATCAATATGTGTTCAACTGCAACTTTCAGACAACATGAAAATTAAGCACATTTGAGAAAATGCTTTTCCTACTCAGTAAATAAATGCAATCTCATTATTTGAACTGTTTGAAAGAACTGTACTTAATAATGTTAGTTAATGCTGTCCCAAAATGTTTATGGTTAAAACAAAGAAGTTTGTTTTCCTGATCCATTATGTTTAGGACCGTTTCAGTTCTGTATGTGTCACTGCCTCCTCATGGTGATTCAGAAATTAAGCATCTTTTTATCCTGGGACTTTGCCATATTCAACAAATGGCTTAAAATTCATGATGTATGTGTATTATGCTGACAGTTGAGGGCATAGTAAGGTGATTAATGTGGGAAGGTTTGATGGCCATGGTCTGAAAGTTGTGCATGTATTTTCTGCTCATTTATGATTGATTATATTAGTCACATCCTGTATTTAATGTCAAGTATGGATAATGTATTGCATAATGCATCACTGAAGACAATAAAACAGGTTTTGGTGAGCATCTAGCAATCTCTCTCACCAGAATTTCAAATCCATCTATTCTTACACTAAAATTTGAATCCATCAAAGAATACACTTAAATAATTAAATAAAATTCTATAATAAAATAATTGCAAAAACAATGGAAGAGAATGATAAACTACAAGACATACTGACAGATTATCTATGATAGAATAACAAAGAGCAGATTTCTCATCTAAACAATAAGTGGAATGATCAATAGGATATTATGTTCAAAATAGTAAGATAAAGCATGTCCAACAGGAAATCTAAAGATAACTAAACTAATATTCTAAAGTAATGGCAAATTAAAGATATCTGAGATATATTAAAAAACAAAAACAAAGATACTTAAGGGCTTCCAGATCTTCCCAGAAAGAATGGCTAAACATGTACTTAACCAAAAGGAAAAATACAAGAAGGAAAGGTGAGCAAATGATTTAGTAAATCTAAATGATAACTAACTTCAGTAGTTGAATAAACAGAGTCTCTCTTTATGATAAAGTAAAATAAAAAAATGGTCAGAAATATTTTTCAATGGATGATTTATCTGACTTAGCATCCACCTTTGATTAAATAAAGCCTAAATTAAGCCCCAATAATTTTGTTGTTTATGCTTTAAAATGATAGATACCTTATGGCCTTTACCAGTTGCCACTGACTTTGCCTTTATACACCACTTCGGCGATTTACATTGAAAAGATTAATGGCCTCACCAGCACCACTTTCAAATTTCTATCAACATTCTGATCATGGCAATAAATGTATTCTCTAGGATAACAAGAGCATTCTTTATCACTCTCTTCACAACACATGAGTCTTCACCAATATCTTATTTAGCATTCATATTTCTACCAGTTGACTCTTCAGATCAATCTTGGCTCTTTCTATCAGGTGCCTCAAAGTTCACCCAGCTTCAACCCATTGCTCAGTTACAAAGTCACTTCAACATATGTGGGTGTTCACTACAGTAGAACCCCTTTATCAGTACCAAACTCTTTATCAGTTTCTTAGGGTTGCTTTAACAAAGTACTGCAGTATGGGTGGCTGAAAATAAAATAAATTTATTCTTTCACATTTTTGGAGACTACAAAGAGGGCCCCACCAACACTGCAATTATCTTCAGGAAGACAGGCCCCTGGTAGTATAGGCTTCCCCCACCAGGTGAATGTTCTAGGAACACTCTTTATCAATGTACCGACTAGCGATGTTGTAAGAGGCTACATTAGGCTTCAGTGAAATTTTTTTGAAAGCCCAACACATTTGCCCACTTCATGATGGGTGATTTACGAGAGCATCTGTGCACACCACGCTGAATGTTCAGCTGTTTTTGGCCCAAAACACCATGACTCGCATGCTCCACCCTGCCTTTTCACTCAATCTCACCTTGAGAAACTTTTTTGTTTCCTTGGATGTAAAATGTCCTCAAAAGGAAACATGTTGCCCATGTGGAAGAGGTGAAGCAAAAAACAATAGAAGCACTAAAAGGTATCAAAACTACTCTGAGCAATGGAAAACAAAATCTCGATAGATGTATTGTATCAAATGGAGAGTACTTTGAAAGTGACTAAAGATTAACCATGTGAGAATAAATAAAAAGTTTTATAAGTAAACTCCAGGTGTTTTGGGTTCCCCCTCGGATGCCCAATATTGAGATATCATCAGTTCCATGGTCCCACCAACGGCTCTAGGGAAGCATCTTGCTTCTCCAAATTCTGGTGATGCCGGGCATTCCATACTCTGCAGCAGCACAACTGCAGCCTCTGCCTCTGTCTGCAAATTGTCTTTCTGTGCGTCTTCTTCTGTACTTTACTTTTCTTGTTAGGGCACAGTTCACGGGATTGAGGACATTTCCTAAATTCAAGACGCTTTCATCTCAAGATCCTTAACAGTTACATCAAAAAGAACATATTTAGAGGTCACATTTTTACTCAACCAATTACAAAATTATAAAAATATATATTTTAAGGAAATAACCTATGAAGTTCATTTTAGAAGATGGCATGTTATGTTGAATGTATTATAGTTCATTTCCACCCTCATACATGTGAATTCCCTCAAATGAGTGTGGCTGATCTTATTCTTACCCATGTTAATTATAATCTATATGCAACCTTCTTTTTTAACTTGATTCTATGACATTTTTTTCCCTTACAGAACAGATTATTTACTTCACACCATTAAGTATTAAGATCTGACCCTCTATAGAGAAAGTGCAGTGTCAGTAGTGGAGCCAAGAACCATCACTCCATGTAGGCAGAGCAGCAGTCACTCGCTTACCCTGGGGATTGTGCAGTGGAACGTGACTTACCCAAAGTATGCCCCTGATGTCATTGCTTCAAGCCATTGACCCGAAATGATCTGCTGAGAGTTCTTCTTTGGGCTGGAAAACAAGATATAAATAATTTGTCAAGACACATGTTGCCTATGCACTGCTTGTGATGGATCTCTCTTTAGGCTCCTAGTCTTTGGCAGCTCAGGAAATAACCCCATTTGATTTCTTCAATGTTGAGTAAAAGGTCAAAACATGGATTATATTTCCAATGATCATATAGAAGCCAAGGACATTTTAAACTTCTTAGTTCCTTTCAATAAGATGGAATATAGATGAAAAATTAATGGTAATTAAAGTGATGGAATTGTATGCTGGCATGCCTTTTCATGACTCTGAGAAATGTTAAAATTTGCAATTACAATTGCTCTCTAAAAGGATATTATTATCACTAAGGGCAAATGTGTATTGGGTCATTTTCAGCTGTTCTGCTTAGTTTTAATTATATTGGCATCCATCTTTAATGTGTGACCATAGCCCTAAAACATAAATCCAAACCTTAAGATTTCAGATCAATTTAAAAACTCTGCTTTACTAATACCACTGAGGTATATGCAAAGTTTCTCATCTTTCCCTATGCTAAATTTCTATATTCATTATTAGAAAAGAGTTCCTGTAATAAAAACTATTGAACATCTTATTTCCATAGACATTGCCAAATCATTATACTCTTTATAGGGTAATTCAGTTTTATTAATGTTCTATGGGGCAGAAGAAATAATACAGTAATCTTTCTTTTTTTTTTGCTACATAAGATGGGTACTAACCTCAAGTCCCACTGTCATCAAGACTTTTTATTTTCTATGTTAAGCAGGTTTTCAGAATGTCCCTAGAAGCCATACACTTTATAGCTGTCTAAAACAGTAAAGCATACCCATCTTCACAATGATCTTGGACATATTGCTGTAGTCTATTGAATTTATTACCACATGATGTAAATGAACAGAGTTCAATATCCCAAAACATTCAAGCAAGATAAAAATAAAAAATGCTACCAGCGTTTTATAAAATAGGCTACAGTAAGTAAAAAAGAAGTATCGTTGTATAATTTCAAAGTTTATTGCCATGTTATATTCATTAACTGTAAAGGAGAAAACATAACTGTACAGTAGAGAAACCTACCATTCATCAACCTAACCAAGCTTACAAAGTTAACATAGTGACATCGTCTACCTGCGGAGGTATACCATTACTTCTGTTGTATTCTTACTAAACATACATAACACAAACATGAGAAAATACAGCACACACCTTTACTTAAAGACTTTCTACGAAACAACTGGTCAGTGCTCTTCAAAAGTGTTCAGGTCATAAAAAGCAAAGAAACAACAAGGAACTGTGTCGGACGAAACTATGAAGACAGGACAACGGAATGTATTATTGATCTTCAATCAGATTCTGCACCAGGAAAAGGAAATTAGTTGAAAATTAAAATAATTTGAATAAGATTGATAGATTAGTTATTAGTATTATATTAATTTAATTTTCAGGCATTTATAATTGGCTCTATAACATTAAGTTTTAAAGACACTGAACGAAGGCTCTATGGAAATTCTTTGTAATTTTGGTGACTTTTTGTATAACTGAATTCTTTTCAAAATAAAAATTAAAAAATAAATAAGCACTGATGACATGAAAAGTAATGACAGGCCTTAGGCTATTTAAATACAACTGGAGATAAGCACAAAAAATGGTAGTACTTATCCATTGATAAAACCTTTACTTTAAAATATAAAACCAGAAATTCATTTTCTGTGAGGGGCTATGATGTGCACAATAAAGTTATAATAAGGATTACCTCAATAATTTAAGAGTTTAGAATGGCACTGCATTTGTAATTATTAATATGTATGTTATACATACATATATGTGTATACATACACATGTGTATGTTATTCTGGAGCTAGTAAAAGATAGAATGTTTCAGGAGAGCTTTGGAGAAAATCAGGATTCAGTTTGGAAAAGGTAACAAAGGAGTAAAGAATGCGATGACTAAGCTATACAGCAAGGTATGATAACATGACTAGGAGTATTACTAAAAGTAAAAATGAAAAGCTACAAGTATATATGAGTCCTCTCAGAGTTGGAGGAGCAAATTGAGCAGCAAAATTCTCCCAGCAAAAGACTAACCTAGGACAGTGGCATGACAGTTTGGCTAGTGAGGCAGACAGCGCCACACTCTGAGGCTGACTCAGAATAATGCGGAAGGTCCAGAACCAGAATTAGGAATGAAGGTGAGATTACAAAGACCAAGCAAAACTACGACACTGGAAAAAGGTAAACTAAATTTAAACAATTTATAAATGACATAAGTGAGAAGGAGAGATGATAGAAGTGATTTATTTGTTAAATTATTCATTAAAATTATGTTCAGATATTCAATTATTTGCTTTAACATATTTATTCTTCTCTGCCTCTCCTTCCATCCCTCTCACCTCTCATTTTAGTCAAGTAAGTTTATTAATCTAATACATTGTTATATGAAACTAAGAAAAGGAATCAACTACAGTTCAATTTATTTTTGGTAGTCATTCAAACAAGAAACAGTGCTTACGTTTTGTCCTCTAAAATGTAAAAACAATTTCCAATGAAGTTTTGGTTGACTCTTTTAACCATAGGATTAAGTGATTACCCCATTTACAGGCTGTTTATATATTTTGCTTGTCTTTACCTGAAGGAGTCTTATTGCAATTAGGCTTTTTATAAATAACTATCTTATAAGAAATTACATTTTCAGATATTTAGGAAGTTCAAATACAGTCAAACTTAAAATACTGCAAGGTCAGTCTTTTAAACAAACTAATTAAATTATTTTATTTAAATTACAGAGTACATAGATTCTTTGAACTGATGAAAACTAATCTGGCCAAAATCCTGTCTTTTTTTCTTTTCTCTTTTGATTTGTTTTATTTTCAAATTCTATTAAATATAGTAACTGGAAATATGCTTGAAAAAATTGTATATTCATACATATGAGTTATTTTATCAAATAACTATATTAACAACTGAAGTTATCTTTTATTTTAAACTTTCTTCTAATCCCAAGATTCATAGGCTATTACCTGACCTACACAAGGTTTATATGTATTTTCCTATAAGTTGATGTAGATTTAGTATTCTTAATTTAAGTTCTATTGCCTGAAGTGAAGTTATAAATCTCTGAACTTAATTTTCTTTTAAAGGAAATGTTCTCTCGATAGAGTTTGAATTTTTCAATCAAAGCCACCTCTTTTCTTTCCTTTGTCCTTGAATTAACTTTTTTCCCTAAATACATACTTTGTTATATGAGTCAAAATGTGTAATCACAATGCAAAACTTTGTCTTTTGTTATAAGTGAAAAAGCAGAAAAAACATAAAATATTATACTTTTATTATAAATCATATAATTTGATATGTATTTTAAAGAATTGCTTTATACTTTTAATTTTAAATCATAGCAGAAAAATAAATTAAAATATATTTTGTAGATGTTAAAATTATAACTTCTTTTAAAGTATAAGATAACAAATTTTTAAAAAATCTGTGTGTTGGCAGATTTTGCTCCTTAATTTAATGGCCAGAGTCATTCACAGTTAATAATTTTCCACATAAACTTTTATATTTTATATATAAATGAATCTATCTGTATAAACCTATAATTACTACACGCATGCACACATATACATAGAAAATTATAATAATAATGTATGCATCCTCTTCATGTAGTTCTGAAGCTTTTTCTCCCTTTGAGCAGTATATTACAATTGTATTTCAGATCACTAAACATATATGCACCTAATTATTTTGAATTATTATTTTTATTGTCATAAATGCATTTAATTTTTGTTGTGTTCATGTTATTTATAGATTCTACCCCAAAACATTTTGAAACTCCTCCTCCAATCAGTTCTGTATGAGTGTGGTTGTTTATCATCACTGTGATGAAATCTAAAAGTTATCAGACTTTACAGTATTTGCTGATCTGATAGACCAATGTTGTATACTTTTGTCTTACCTTACACTCCTATGAGTATGGTGAATATTAGCATCTTTATTAGGAGTTTATTTGCTATGTGTTTTTCTTCTTTTGTAAAATGACTTTTCATAACCCATCTTGGGATGTTGTCTTACTAATTTGCATTAGCTCTTCCTGTATTCAAGTTCATTTATTTTGTCTTCAAAATTGTTACAAATATTTTATCTCATTATCTAATATTTAATTTTAAAAGTTTATTATGTAGTAGTTTACAAAACTGTTTTTAAATATTCTGTGTTACCATAAATGTCAGCTTTGTGCTATTATAATCAAACACACAAACAAAAGCATTCTCATGCTTTTGAAAATGACTTGGGGCAGAGCTTTCCTCTTTGTTTTAAAATAACATCTCTAGGGGACACATTGGTGAAAATATTGCTGCATGGCATATCTGAGATTTTTCTGCCTATGTTGTCCTCTAGGACTTTTTAGAGCAAGGGACATAAAGGAAAGAATAAACAAATGGCATTTCATCAAAATAAAAAGCTTCTGCATGGCTAAAGAAATCATCAGCAGTCCCCTATCCAAGTACTAACCAGGCCCTACCCTGCTTACCTTCCAAGGTTAAATGAGATTGGGCAAGAGGTAAGTGCAGACAACTGTACTTGAACAATAATACAATAATTAAAAAAGTAAAAAAAGAAAACATCAGCAAAATGAAAGGGAACCGACTGCATGGGAAAATATATTTGCCAATGATACCTCGGACAAGAGTTTGATCTCCAAAATACATAGAGAGAACTCACATGAGTCTACTCCAGAAAGACAAACAGCCCAATTAAAAAATGGGCAAAGGACCTGAACAAACACTTCTCCAGGGACATATGGAGTACCCAGAGACATCTGGAAGGGTGTTCAGCATCACTAGTCATCAAACAGATGAAAATTAAAACCACAATGAGATACCACTTCACACCGGTAAGAATGGCCATCATAAACAAATCAACAAACAACAGGTGCTGGTGAGGTTGTGGAGAAAAGGGAACTCTAGTACATGGTTGGTGGGAATGCAGACTGGTGCAACCAGTGTGGAAAACAGTGTGGAATTTCCGCAAAAAACTGAAAATGGAACTGCCTTTTGACCTGATGATTCCACTACTGGGATTGAACCCAAAGAACCCTGAAACACCAATTCAAAAGAGCTTATGCACCCTAATGTTCATAGCAGCACAGTTTACAATAGCCAAGTGCTGGAAGCAACCTGAGTGCCCGTCGATAAATAAGTGGATCAATACACTGTGGTAAATTTACATGATAGAATACTATGCAACAGAATGAAAGAAAGAACTCCTACCCTTTGAGACAGCATGGATGGATCTGGAGAGCATTATGCTGAGTGAAATAAGCCAGGTGATGAAAGGCAAATACCATATGATCTCAGCAATAAGTGGAACCTAATCAACAAAACTAACAAGCAAGCAAAATAGAACCAGAAACATTGAAATAAAGAACAAACTGACAGTAACCAGAGGGGGTTAGGGGATTATGGGGGAGAAAGAGGAAGGGTGATGAAGAAACATGTTTAAAGGACACATGGACAAAACCAAAGAGGGGTAGGATCGGGGGTGGGAGGTGAAGATGGGTAGGGCAGGGGGGTGGGAGGGTAAAATGGACAGAACTGTACTTGAACAACATTAAAAATATATTAATCAGCAATAGAAAATAAAAATAAAATGAAAATAGGTCCAGAGAAGTTTAAAAAATAAAATAAAATAACATCTCTTTCTTGTTAAAAAACACAGAGAAAGTTAGCACAAAAAGGCCAAAATATTCCACACTTACAGTTGCATTTGGTTAAATGCAACCAACTGTATCTTCAAAATCCCTGTACATACATAATTGTATATTATATACATAATAAACTTTATATATAATAAACATTTTAAAATGTCGATCCTAATGATAAAAATCAGAAATTAATTACATCTAGAATAAATCAACATTTAATAAAAACTTGGAAAAAACTAAAATAAGTGCATACCTTACAGATTTATTTGTTTACAAAGTAAATGTGAAAACATAGAAGTCAAACTGAATGGTAATCAACATCCACGTCTCACAGCTGAGCAGGATAATACACCGAGCAAGGCTTGTAAGCACCTGTTCAGTAGGCTGGGTATTCTTGTGGAGTATTATTTACCATGATAATATTTATACACAAAATTTTTAGAATTATTAATTTTAATGGTCTGTTTAACACCATTTCCTTTGTCTCATGGGTTCTTCTTGGGTCCAATTCTCACATTTTGTTTTATTTTGCTGAAGTATGTACTTTGAATAATTCTTTCAGAGATGTGGTAAATTTGAACCCTTATCTCTCTCTCTCAGTCATATTTTTTAATCACAAATTATGGTATACTTTATTACATGGGACGTTCAGCTCAGTGCCATAAAAATAGTAAACAGGGTAACATAGTCAACTATGAACCTCCTTGTTTTCAGTTAACCTATGGCTCCAGCGTAACAAAGGAATTAGAAGATCTATTACATCAACGTAATGGCATCAACTTAATGGAAATGAATTCAATTTTATTGCATCACAGTTAAAACTAAGAAAAAAGGACAAACTTTTATTCCAAAATTTTCTACTAGGTCTATATCCAAAAATAAATTTTAGAAAATGCAGTTTCATGTCAAACATACCCTGAATTCATCATGTGGAAGATTTTGTGTGGGAGGCCAGGGCAGAAGTACCCCAGTAGGGAGACTCCTGCCAAAGTTAAGGGAAAGCCCCTCACGTCTTCCAGCACATTCTGTGTGGCCACAGCTCCAGCGGGTGGAGTCAGGGTTCAAAGACTTACACAGAGGCCAAACCCTTTCCTTAGGCTAATTGGGAAGTGACAGTGATTTAGCAGAATCCTCATTATGGCAGTGAAACTTGAGTTTCACTTGAGTGAAACTTCATCTTGAGACTTTTCCGGCTCTAGGGAAATAGGGATATAGAGAGTGGTACTGGCCCTTAGTTAGTTTTATGGATGCAATTACCAAAATTCACTCTGTGGTCTCGAGGACTGCATGCACGAAGACCCCCCCAAAGAAAACACACCCCACTTCACCCCTCTTCTTTTTAGCCCTCCTCATGGGCATTCTCTCCATCTTCTACTTTTATATGTTACTCTCAGCTTTAGTAAATTTGGCTGAACATAAAATTATTGGTTCTTAATCTTGTTTCTGAGAGCATTCTGCCAGGCAGCCTTAAATTCTGTTTGCTCCTTTTTGTTCTTTCTTCCCTTTGTGATCCTGGCAATCATTTCTACTTGTAATTAGGTATCTTTCTTGCAACCTGCTGCACTTATAGCAATGCAGTGTTTTTTAGTATTCATCTAAAGCTCATTTATTAAAGACAACAACACAATTGATATTTCCTTTAATCACAGTTCTGTTTGAGTTTGGAGGGAGAATTACTGCTTCTTTTTTCAGGGGTTCATTTATTTACTAATTCATGGTTTTATATTTACCTTTGAGTTTGAGATTGTTCAAATTGGTGCCTGTTTTCTGGTGACAGAAGTAGAGATACGCCATGTTCACATGATGAATGTGAATATGACTAATTTTTGACATATTGCAGTTACTGTACATTATTTTTCTTGCTAGTTCCCAGCTATTCAAAGCCGCAGACTCCTTCTATATCCGTGAGACTATGGCAAATATTACCTGGATTCTGAGCTCTAGCAATGAGAACAGTGTCCAAAATAAGACCAAATAACCTAGGTGCTCCCTATTCCATGGCCCAGATTAATATTGACGGACTGATGGCTGCCCTAGGGCACCCTCCTGATCCTGTACCCACTACTACCAAGCTGTATGCATTCTGGAACTGACCCTTTCTTTCTTCCTTTCCTTTGCTGTGCATGATTTACAGGGTGGTTTCCTACATAGATCTGACTGCAGAGTTTTCCACTGCTGCATAACAATTTCCCATATACTAAGCAACTTTAGGCTTCAAAAGTGTCCATTTATCATTTCACAAGTTTGTAGCTCAGAAGTCTGAGTAGGTTTGATTGGATCCTCAGCTTGGAGACTCCCAATGCTGAAGTCAGTGTGTTGGCTAGGTCATGTTCTTTCTGCAGGAATCTGCTTCCAGATCCAGTCAGTGCTTAGCAGAATGTGGTTGTGTGGGTTTAGGACTGAGGCCCCCATTTCCACACTGGAGAGCAGTTGTGGTCATTCTCACCTTCGAGGGATCACCACATTCCTTGAATCATGCCTCTCTTCATCTTCGGACTCAGTCATGGTACCTTGAATTCTTCTTGTGCTTCAGATCTCTTTGATTCTGTCTTCTGCCACCCACAAGGAAAAATGTGCTCCTTTTTTTAGGGCTCACTTTATTGCAATGGACCCCCACAAAAGAATCTTTCTATTTTATGGCCAACTATGTCGTATAACAAAACAGCAGGTGGGAGTTATATCTCATTACATTCACAGGTTCTGGGGATTAGGATGGAAAATCGTTGAATGGAAAATCTAGAAGAAATCTGACTGGCTGCTCTACTGTGTTTTGTGACTTGCAGGTTCTTCAGAACACTGATTTACAATGAGCTATTCATGTCTTTTTAGCATTGACATGGATATATTTATTGACAAACTTATAGTATGTGTGCATTTGTAAATATTTACATTATAATAATTTCTGAATATTTGAAGTAGAGAGGGAAGTCTAGGCAATTTTTCATTTATTCGAAGTGTTATTAATGCTTCATTATTGGTGAGTCCAAAGATATGAGGGTAAGAGAGATGGAGTTTTTTTTTTTTTTTCCAATATGAATCTTTCTGTGGTGGTAAGCATGTAGTTTATAAATTAACAAATATTACAAAAATTAAAAAAATATTTTATACTTGCCTCTTCTTTATCTCATTGCTGTGGGAGGACTCTCACCATATGGTTATGGGGATGGCCAAACACTGGGTGGTTTAGGGCCATGGCAGGTTATTAGTCCCAGATTCAACCACAGAGTACCTCATGCCATGTAAGATAACACACAGAGGTTGTGTTCAAGAAGAGCATGAACAAAGGACCATGGGAGACTGGATTTGTAGTATCACAAATGAGGAGGGCCCCTTGGTTTCTACAGGAGGATATGACTCTTGTTTGAATAATTCTGCAGGCTGGTTACAAAGTAACACTCACTACTCAGGGTTAATCAAGAACAGTGTTGATCTCCTAGATAAGAAGCTTGTTTGGCAGAGGGACCTTACTTTGGAAGTAGAATGAGGAAAGGAACTTGCATTTAGGTTATTCAGAGCCCTCCGGATTTTACCAGAGGTCAAAGCAGCACATGAACCTTAACTTCATGTTTTACATCACATGGTATAATTCTTAGCAGATCATTTAAATTATTAGATAGGATGCTTATCAACTAAAGGGTTACAGGAGATAGAATGGTGAGGGAAGTCTTCATTGTGGAATGGGAATTTAAACTGACACCTGAATGATAAGGAGGAGATAGCAATGTGAAGGTCAGGGAAAACACATTTATTTATTTATTTATTTATTTTTAAATATTTTATTTATTTATTTTTAGAGAGAGGGGAAGGGAGGGAGAAAGAAAGGGAGAGAAGCATCAATGTGTGGTCGCCTCTCACATGGCCCCCACTGGGGACCTGGCCCGCAACCCAGGCATGTGCCCTGACTGGGAATCGAACTGAGACCCTTTGGTTCCCAGCCCATGCTCAATCCACTGAGCTACACCAGCCAGGGCCTTCATTTTAAAGAAGAAAATCCAATGTGCAGTCCCTTAGGTAGAAACAAGTTTTCCTTGATGAAGAAAGAATTTCAGTGAGACTGTAAAGTCATGATGAGTGAGGGAGCGATGAAAGGTGAACTGGAAAGGTAAGCGATTTCTATGCTTGTGTGTAGGAATTTTCAAACCAGGACAAGAACTCATTGGTTTATATTCCATGTGAATCTGGAAGTTATTGGAGGGATTTAAACAGGGAGTCATATGGTCTGCATGTGATTTAATTAGAAGTGGATGAGAAGGACCAGGAACTATGTGCCGTTAGCCCAGGATCTAATCATCAACGTGTAATCAAGGCACTCCGATTTTTAGCCAAGGAGGGGTCAAGCAAAACTAAATGTGCTAATCTGCCACAGGCACACAAACATTACTTCGTTAGGCATCATTTTGAAATATATTTTGGTATTATTTATATCATATACTTGGTAACAAAGGTAAAAAAAGCATTACATTGGCTGAAGAAATCAATAACCAATAACTTCAAAATTCATAGAAATTAAATACATTTTGTTTTAATATTAGAAAATTTTACACAGTGGTACCTTCATACTCTTTGTTAATTAGTTCCAAAACTCATGATGAAGCATTTTCTCTTGCGAGGTGGCATCCTGACTCACACAAGTTCTAGCAAGTATGATGAGTCTCAGACAAGCACTGTGTGGTGAAACTTTGTTTTTCCTCCTCAAAATGCAACGAGTACAGGCTTCTATGAATTCTGAAGCCGACCAATACTGAGGTAAGACTGTATTGTGTAATGCTTAAATTTATTTTTCATGGGCATTACTTTTGTACACTGTTCTGTTAGCTATCGTCATGATGATTTGTCATAACTCACCAAAACTTCCAGAGAAATGTACAGATAATCATAACTAGTGCACACACAATACGTACACGGAGTGCAATTCGGTTTATGTTTCCCTGTCGTTCTACAAATTCCCCCGTTCTTTCCACAGGCTATTTTGAACTATTGTTATTTATATTTATTTTATTTTTAATTAAATGTATTGGGGTGACATTGGCTAATAAGATTATACAGGTTCCAGAGCGATTATTTTTTAATATGACCCCTCTGTGCTACGACTCTAGCAGGCTAAGTTAGAAGCTGCATCTATATAGTAGTATGCAATGCTTTGATGCTAGTATCCCTCTTTATTTCACTTTCTTTAAGAAAAGACAACAAATATAACCAAACTAATTTGCTGATGAATAAAAAAAGTGCAAACAATAAATCCACTTTATTGAAAATCTATTGAAGCCACATAGGTAACAACTAATTGAGGCCACATTTAAAACGCTATTTGAAATGTTTGCCACCCTAGTATAAAAAGAATATTATGAAAATTCATAAATCTCAGGAAATAGCACCCTCTTTAAAAATATTATCTCTTCAAAATGTTAGGAAAATGTGTTTATAATCCCAATAATAGCAAATTATGTGACTATCTCAGTGAATGTGACAAAATAGCAAGAGTTATTAATAAAAGCTTGTGGATATAACTTTAAATGAATAAGCAGGGTATTATAAAAATATAAATTTAAAACTTAAGACAATTGTCTCAACCTGTAGAGTGCCCACGGATTTCTGAGATGGTGGTTTAAAATGCAGTAAAAGGAAATATATTCTTCGGAGATTTCTTTTGCAAAGGAATCTTCCTTTTTTAAAGTGTGTGGATCATGATAAGAAGTACTCAATTGTATGATGAGTGATTCTGCATAAAATGTGAATGTGTAGCTTTAATTTTGTGTTTTAGCTTAGTTCTTGCTTTTCTACATCTACCTTAAAAAAAGCAAACCCAGACTGCTGTAAATCTCTGATGAGTGTATTATGGGGCATGCTAAATCCAATATGTAACTATAAATAAGAAAACACATGCTTGTTATAAACCACTGAGGTCTGAGGTTTGTTGTGAGGCATTACCATTGCAGAAATCCAAAAAATATGTCAACTATAACATCAATGTCAGATAATTTGGGGAGAGAAAAATTCTGAAATAAGCAATGTGAAAAAATTTGAATACTGTAAGGGGTAGAAAAAGAGAAAAAAATCCGAAAATAAAATCTCAATGTCTATCATAAGATATAATAAAAATAGTTGTTTTGTTTATTGCATGTCTGTGATATGCTAACATAGTTTAATGCACTTCTAGATATCGCTAAATAAGATCTCTTTTTTAAAATCCTCGCCCAAGGATAAATTTATTGATTTTAGAGAGAGGAAAAGAGAGAGAGAGAAACATTAATGTGAGAGAGAAACATTGATCACTTGCGTCCCCCACAAGCCATGATTGGGGATCAAACATACAAATTAGGCCTGTGTCCCCACCAGGGACCAAACACTCACACGTTTGGTGTACGGGACAGCGTGCCAATCAACAGAGTCATCTGGCCAGGGCAAGATTTATATTAATTAGTATTTTTGTTGTATATTTTTATCATCCTGCTTAATCTGCCATATTTATATGGAAATTGTCATGATCATAGAAGAATAATAACCATGACATCTTTTTAAATCCATTATGACATTTTCCTTTATTTGGTGGCTCAATTTATTTGTAATTACTTAAATTACTGTTATGTTTGTATTCAAACTTGATCTTATATGTTTTCACTCTTCTTCCATTCTTACAGATACACATTTTTTTAATTCTTCCATTTTCCTTTCTGATTATGTGTTAGTTATTAATTGTTTTAGATGATTATTCTTCTCATCATTTATAAGATACTCCCTTGCCTCATGTTTATCTGTGACATTTCATCTCATGCATTCTCCTCTCTCCATGCTTCTATCTGTAATTGTAATTGTTTGCAACAGCAGAAAATATTCCTATACATTTCTTTTAATCAGAGGCTTTACACAGCTGACTTCTCCAAGTTACTGTCTTCCTGAAAATTTACTTTGTCTTCATTTATAAAAGATATTTTCACAGGGCATTGAATTCTAAGTCGGTATTGCAAAGACTTCAGTTCATTGTCTGCTGGCCTCTATTGTTTCTTCTGAGGAGTCTTTCTTTGAAAGGAATATGCCTTTATTCTCACTTATTTTATTTTAATTTTCTGGCTGCCTTTATAATTTTCCTTTTTGTCTTGTGTTTGGCAGTTTTGCAATGATATTTCTGTTTCTGTTGTTTTGTTTTCCCTTTTGGTTTGCTTTTAGCTATTTTCTTGTTGCATGCCTGATTATTTTCGCATTAGAACCCAGAAATTATGTATGAAGCATTGCATGACAACTTAAAACCCTAATTGTTTTTCCCTACAAAAAATGATGTTTTAAGAGTCAATTAAACAGAGGCAGATAACCTGAACTGCGACTGAAAGACCTGGAGCTGGCTTCCATTATTGTCAATGCTGGCCTTTTTTCTGTTCACCCTGAAGCATGTCTCTTCAAGGTCCTAAATGAAATTTTAGTATGTAATCTGGACTCTCCTCTCAGGTTGGTCTTGAATTTTAATTCATGTCTCCTCATCTAAGCTATGCAAGTATCCAAAACTAATAAATTAATCAGTCTCTCAACTCCTCAGATTATTATCCTGTATAATCAGTGTTTAGCTGCTTAATAAGAAAAGAACAAAGGGAATTTCATATTAAGCTTAATGAATGTCAATATAAACTTGCTTGCCTAGTCAGATAGTTATAACTTCACTCCCCAGGAGATTGCAATATTTTTCCACCATGGGATTAAGACTCTTCCCTTCCCCTCTCTAGTACCAGATTGTTGGGGGGGCACAGGGAGAAATGCTTGACCAAAGAGGCTTTTCAGTCTAACTAGGGAGTGGACCTATCAGAAACTCAGAAAAGCTCAGGAAGTTTCATTGGCCAATTTGAAAAAAGCTTCTGGCCTCTTCCAAGCCAAGCTAATGCAATCCCAAGGGAACAAAGAAGCTCACTCATTCTCTCTCTCCCCCAATGACCACACTCACACAGTGTCCGTGACTGTTCTCTCCATTGCCACACGGCCCCAGCAGCCACATGGCCCAATGCTGTGCAGACTCCACACACGAGATGCAGGAGGGGGCCTGAGAACTACGACTCCATGGAGTGGGGCTGGAAACAAACACTGAGCTAGCCAGTGCTGGACTGGGCTGTATTAGGAAGCAGAAACTATTTGGTCTTCTGTGGGGCTTTTATTCTGGCCCTACTGAAGACAGGTTTAGACTTCTCTCACGGCGAGATGGACAGAGATGGGACCTTGGGAAATAAGGAGGAAATTGCGTAAATTTTATATCATTAATAAAGTTTACCACAGACCTCTGGCCTCCTATGTGAGTCTCAGGAAATTCTCCTTGCAACACACCCTGCAGAGAGGGACTCCACTTCCTCCGGTAACTGCTCTTCTCAGAGGAAGTGCTGGAATGGAAAAGTGTTGCTAGGTGGTTGCCTCGCTTCTCCGGTTTTCTTTCCCTCTAGGAAAGTGGATCTGTAGGATTTCAGAGGCACAAAAACACTTTGAAAACTCCAAATTGAAGTGTGTTCAATGATGTATGCTATTTTTCAGTTACTGCATTAGAGCTGTTTCTCACTGCTGCATGTCAAATGAATAGAATTATGATATTGAGGTAAGATAATATTAGACACATGATTCCTATATTTTGGCCTGGGAAACATTGTATAATATTATGGAAGAGATTTTCTTTTTCCATTGTTCAATTAAATTTATAATATATGACAAGGCTTAGATGTGGTTTTAGTATAAGCTATATTTAAAATTCTGAAATATATAATAAGTATTTAAAGAATGCCTGATATAAAGTAATTTTTAACTGAAATCATACTAGATCCATGCCTAAACACACTAATTTTACAATCATCTATCTCTAGATTATCCCTTAACATCAAGCATCTGTTTTTCAAATAAATTGCCTAGTCGCAAAATTATAGATTACGTATATAGCTGACTCAAAATAGGGGTTTAGTAGTTATTTGTTAACATAGTTAACTTCATGTTTGTTAGGTATAAAGATTTTATTCATTTATTTTTCAAGAGAAGGGAAGGGAGGGAGAAAGAAAGGGAAAGAAACATCAATGTGTGGTTGCCTCTCACGTGGTCCCCACTGGGGACCTGGCCTGCAACCCAGGCATGTGCCCTGACTGGGAATCGAGCCAGTGACCCTTTGGTTCACAGCCTGGGCTCAATCCACTGAGCTACACCAGGCAAGGCGATGTTTATTAGTTAAATGCAGTCTCTTTTATTGTAAGTTTCTTTCATATTAGCCTCATGCCTTCTTCTCAATTTATGAAGTTAAGTTGAGTTTCTATTTTATAGTTTTGCCTAATAAGCATTAACTAAAGAAATTTAAGGACCATTTAGTTAAAAAATAATGAAATTGTATTTTATGGCATTTTGTGTTGGTTGGGGTGTTTTGGCTTTAAGTGAGAGAAATATGGTTTCTTGAGAAGAAAATAAATGATGGGAATGACAAAGAACCAGAAAACTTTCAACGAATATAGATAAATCATATCACATTATTTCTTTTTTTTATTTATTTTTTATTAATTTTTTTTGTTTAATTACAGTTATTTGCAGCCTCTCCCCTCCCCCCTCTCTTCCCCTCCCGTCCCACCCCCCCAACCTCCCTCCTCCCCCTTAGTTCTGTCCATGTGTCCTCTACAGTGATTCCTGAAAACTCTTCTCCCCATTGCCCCCTCCCCCCTCTCCCCTGTCTATTGTTAGCCTGTTCTTAATTTCAGCGTCTCTGATTATGTTTTGCTTGCTTTCTCAGACAGGACATAAAACCTGTGTGGGAAAAACTGGTTTCCATACTCTTTCAGGTGTTGTAGTCAGAGTGACTCAGCTTTAACTGCCTTCTATTGATATTCAACTAAACTGTGGATTCCTAGG
>PVJI01019087.1:0-31860 GCA_004026765.1 Micronycteris hirsuta
AAAAAAAACCCTACTAAGTTATCTAGTCCATCTCTTGAGAATCTAATCAGATTTATATACTTCAAGATATTTCACAGGATAACCCACGTGATGCGGAACAGCTAGCTGCGGACCTCCCTGTCAGCCTGCCTTCGTGTGCCCGACACACAGGCTCACGCACATGCACCATCATCACTACTCTCGAATGCAGGCTGAACTGGCTTCACGGGTGTGCGTGGACTGCAACTCTGTGATGTGGTAGGAGAGATGCTGGGAAAAAAGGCATGTCAAAAAAGATCTCCCCACCTAGCATGTAACACTTTCCTAAAATTCTGCTATGAATGAATACATAATATAAACCTTTCACCTTTGTGTGAATTAGCTTACCAGATCCTTTTCCTCCAGGACACTTTGCCAAGATAAGAACATTAATATTTTAAAGAAAAAATAATATGGATTATACAACCCTGTTTAAGAGGAAGCCAGGAGTGCAGCTCTGTGCATCTACACATAAAAATTGTGCAAAAAAAAAAAAAAATGTATGTCATTAGCAGACACATGTAGCTATCCAAGCTCTTTTACTTATATTAAATTCAATCATGGCACTTCAGTTCTGCAATATCAAGGAAAAACTATATTTTATTTTAACATTTGAACAGATTACTGTATCCAATTCTTCTTGTCATCTATTTCAACCACATTCAAGGGTCTAGACCTATGACTCCCTCCTGGATTATACCCTCCTCCAATCTTCCTATTTTGCAGATTAAAAAAAAAAAACAAAAAACTGAGGCCTGGAGGCATTGAGATCTCACTGTGGCAGAGCTGGGACCATAGCTCAAGTCTCCAGACTTCTTATTCATGGCTCTATACATTGTATGATGGTATTTAATATTTATAAAGTCTTTACTTAGTTCTGGGCACTTTGAGTTAAACAAAGAAAGAATTTGGTAAAGTCCAGCTCTAAAACATTTTATTTTGAAGGGAGATTAGACCTACACATAAAATAATTAGGAGAAACACTGATGTTACTGGTAAATACTTTGTTCCCATTCCTGATGTTTCCTTCCTATAAAGGGAATTCAAAAAGAGTGGCTTTGGGTTTCACCCTCCTGCAGTTTAATTTGGAAGGATCAAGGGGCATGCACAGTTCTGCTCTGTCCTTCCTCTTACAGGCAATCCTCACTGAAGAGAGGTCAAGGTCACAACTGTACTCCCATACCCTCAGTCTTCCTTCCTAAGATAAAGTGGATAATTCTGCCCAATTTGGAGCTTCAGCTGCAGCCCAATCTATTCTCATACCATGCTAGGTCCTCCCAATGTAGTCACTCTTCTTTGTTTTGTTCTTTAAATTTTTCAGTTCTATATTGGGGAATAAAGCTGGTATTTATTGGTGTCACCTTGGACAATAATCTGTCAACATTTGGAAGCTCAAAATAAGGGGGAGTTTTTCTAGAATTTGGACCTTATGATATCACTTTAAAATCATAAATGGGAAGGGAAGAAGCTGTCACAGGTAAGGAAATCTGTATCAGACCAATGAAGACACTAGACTGTGAAGATAGAGAAGATAGTTTATGCAGAGGAAGGGAAGCCCTAAGATGTCACAATTGGAAGAAATCTTCCACAGTCAGAGTTTGCACACTCAAAGGTCTCCAAGAACTAGACGGGTAAAAACATAAATGTGTGCAGCAAACAACGATGAAAATAAAATATGGTAGCTCAATGGCAATCAGTGAACAAATGACTTCATGCAGCATTAAATGTATACAAACTCTTTTTTTTAACTTTTGGTGGCAATCAATGGGCCAACCAAACCAAAAAAAATCCATCTATGAGGATACCCAATTGATCTCTTTTATGTCACTTCTGAAAAGTAGGTGTTCAACCTATGCCAGGTGACGCCACCTCCAGAGGTGCTGCCAAGGTGCCGCTGTGATGATCAGAAACCACTCTCCCAGAGAAGCAAAACCTGCCTCCTGAGGTTCTCACCTGCTCCCTGCTAATTCATCCTTGAGGCCATATAGAACTAGCCTAACTCCACTCATACCGGAGACATTCACTAGACCACTGTAATCAGTGGGCTTGTCTCCTTCCGAGTGTCCTCAAGGACATGCTCTTTATTCCTTTTGCCATCCTTGCTGCCCACCTTCCAAAAAAAAAAAAAGGTTTTATTTAGTCTGGGTACCTTTAAAAATGTAGTTTCAAACATTTTATAGGATATGTTATTATAGGTATTTTTGGTATTATAGGTATTTTCACAACGGTTCAGGGGAATATGGAATTATAAGCCCTAATGATGCCACCTAAAGTCATGTTGCTTCAAAATGAAGTTACTGTTGACTAAATCCCCATCACTTTCACTCATGTTGTTGGGAAGCCGCTCAGCCCACCCCATGCATGAATAGTACAATACAGAACATTGTGGTTCAGGTTCCATTTCACCAAATTGGGGCTGGCCCCTTATTCTAATGAACAAAATGCAACAAGTGTTGGAAAACCTGTTGTATTCTCATTGTGCCTCTCATTTCTTTGGGTGTTAAGAATTTGGAGATAAGATAAAAGTCTTCACCATCAAACAGATTACATGCTGCCAGGACACTGAGAAGTAAATATAAGAAATCAAAAAAATGATATACACTATGATGAAACACATATGGAAAATGCCATGGGAACAAAGATGAGGAAGCATTTAATCTTGTTAGGAACAGAAGGAGTAATGAGAAAGATTATAGAGAGAATATGATATTCATGTAGGGTTTGATAGAAAGGCAGGAGTTTTTGTTGTTTAATAAAGACTTTTTAAGTGTAGTTTTAGATTCACAGCAAAACTGGGGGGAAGGCACCAAGACTTCTCATACCCCCTAACAGCCTCTTGCTGAGCATTGTGGGAAAAAATGAGCATTCCCACGTAACAGTCACCCGACGTCTGCAGTTTACTGCTCACTCCTGCCGGCGTGCAGTCTGTGGGTTTGAACACGTATCCAACATCTTGGTATCACACAGAATATTTTCACTGCCCTAAACAAAATCCTCTGTGCTCTGCCTACGTATCCCCGCCCTTCCCCCGGCAACCTCTGACTGTTTTAATGTCTCCATAGATTTGCCTTCTCCAGAATATCATGTAGTTAGAATAATAAATTACCTGATTTTTGTCAGATTGACCTCTGTCACTTGGTAATATGTATTTTAAGATTTGCGTATGTCTTTTCATGGCCTGATAGCTCATTTCTTTTTAGCACTGAATATTATCCATTATCTGGAGGTATCACACCTCATTTATCTGTTCACCTACTAAAGAACATCTGGGTCACTTTCCAAGTTTTGTCAATCATAAATAAAGCTGTTATAAACATCCTTGTGCAGGGTTTGGCGTGGGCATAAGTTTTCAAATGATTTGGGTAAATAAGGAGGAGTGCTACTGTTCAATGATACGATAAGAATAAGCAGGAGTTTTGTTTGCTTGTTTGTTTGTTTTGAGCAGGGAGACGTATAGTACAAGATTATTTGCAGATGATGGAATGGAACCCCTTGAAGAGAAGTTACCTAGGTGTGAAAAAACAGGACACCCGAAGGAAACGAGCAGATTAGAGCACAGGGCACGTGAGAAACAAGGCAAGAAATAAAGGCGGATGTTTCAGGATGAAAACATGAACTCTATGCTAAAGACAATAAAGAATCACCAAGAGCTTCCAAAGCAAAAGAGTGACGACTCTACGTTTTGTCTTTTCTGATTCTGTCAAATAAAATACTTACCTTTTCTTTCAGACTCCTGCCATCTGTCTATTTGATAGTGACTAGTACATTTTCTTCAAGTCATTGATTAAAATGTTGAAGAGGACAGCCCAGCCAAGGAAAAAATCCTCTTCATGTTTACGTCATCCCTTTTATCTGGTGACAATGGAAGTAGGGGAGAAAAGACGAAGGGAAGAATCTAAGGAAAAGTGTGCCATGCTCTGCCTATGAAAGAATGTTAGGATTTAGGGACAATCTGATTGATACAGAGTTGGAGTCAGGAATAACCTTCCGGTCTTGAGCCTGGATGGATGGGAAAACTTTAATTCCAGAAACAGAGAGTGAGATATTGAAGAGACAAAGAGGTTAAGGGAAATGTACTGACTCCAGTGTGGGAGCTATTGAATCATACTGAATCCGGAGTCAGAAGGGTCATAGGTATACAGGTCTGGCAGGAAGACTGTTGTAATTTAAGATCAAAGTTTGGAAATGGAGATTTGGAAGTCGTCCACTTTCAGATATGGCTATCTGAAACCCTGAGGATGGGCAATGTTTTGGAGGGAAGCAAAGCTGAAAAGTTAAAAATAATAAACTCAACAATTAATATGATTTTTTTCACATCTGTTATATTAATAGATGAATAAGCAGATGATACAAATAAGTTTGTAAATTTCCTCTATCCATCTATAATGATTCAGGGACATGTGAAAAAGAATATTGGATGAGTTGAAGAAAATCATAAACACTGAAGGACTACATCAGTAAGTGGACTCTTCTCTACATATTGGGGAGTCAAAGAAACCGAGCTAAATCCAGGCCAAACTCTAAGCTCTGTGTTTAAAGTGAGGTCCAACTGGAATATGCAACTTCTTCCTGAAATGGCAGAGAAAAAAATGATGCTGAGAAAAAGCACAACCTAAAACCAAAGTGATGCCAGTTGTATTTCATTTGTATTTAATAAAATACACTTTTATTATTTACTGCTCAGCTATAGAAACACTGATGTTCTGTCTATTGTTTTGTCATTGAGCTTTTGTTAATCTTCCTTCATTCCAGCTCTTACCCTTGCGTCGGATGGACTGAGAGGAGGGGTGTGTGTGCATAGACACACGTGACTGTACTTCGTTCTTCAGGCCATTCCTCTTCCCTGCAAAAGGATGTGCTTTAGAGGTTTGTTCACAGTGAAACAGTAAGTGCCTGAAACCCAGCATCTCCATTTCTTATATATCTCTCCCTTAAAAATCTTGTCTCTCAAATCAGTATGAAGTAATAGGGAAAGGTTGATTTGGTCTTGGTTTTTAAAAATTCTTGTACAATTAAAATTAAAATTTGGTACCAAATCACTTCCAATCCAACCTGTTTTTATTCTCAGCTACCGGCAACAGGCACACCCTCTTCATGGTCACACACCTTCTGCTGCTGCGTCCTCTTGTTCGAGATCATCAATTTGGTGGGGAAGGGCTCCCATTAATATTCCCCTTTAACAAAGGTCAACTCTCCTCAGAGTCACCTTCAAAAGAACTTGACCAGTGACTAAATTTATGAATTTTTAAAATATCATCAGTCAGCATTGAATGCATTTGCCCATTGAAAATGAGTTTTGTTTCAACACACTTTGCTGCCATCCATGGTAATTGGAAAGTCAGTGTGAGATATCTTCTAATGTGCTTTTTAAAATTGACCACGGCTGCAGAAGCGGCTTCTTAAACCAAACATAATTAATTTCTATCTGTCCAGTCTGATCACTGTAGGCTGACAGTCCCTTGTATTCTTTATTTTTAATGCATGTACTTTTTTTTCAATAGGGTACATTGTCCTTTCATCTCTCTCTTTTGCTTCTGCAAATTGGCACTTTCTGTCTTCTAGGAGTCTCATTACCATCCAATGATTTCTCTCCACTTCACATAAAGGCACTAAACTGGGGCACCTGTGAGAGAAAACACACACATCCACCTATGTGGCACATTTTCTTTGCTTTCTCTGAATCTTCCTCCATGTGGTCTTTATGGCTTCAATAGCTCTCGAGTGTCAACGGAGACCTGAAACTCCTCAACCGTTGGCTGCCTGCCTCATTCGCCCTCCGCTCCTCCCAGGCAGCATCCGAAATAAAACGGGGGTCCAAGCACCGACTGACTCGTGGACAGAGCATCCATTCTCCAGCAATGCCCTGTAGATACCAATTGAAACTGCATCATCCATAAAAGTAATCCATAGACCCATTTGCTTTTCATTTTTGGCTTATGATAGCAATAATGACTATAACACAGGGCCCAGGAATTGATGACCAGCTGGGGTTAATGGTCCTTGGCTGCACTGTGGGCTATCAACTCCCCCAGCTGGTCATTAATCCCTAGGAAATGCCCCGTACCTTGATCGTTATTACTTAATTAATGCCTCTTTCACTCAGCCTAAGTGGCCGGAGCACTGTAACCCTAACAGCAGCTTGCCGTTGGAACTGTGTGTTTCAACTCAAATGCTGAATTCCCTATAGCTGCATACATATTTTAAATTCTTCCTAGAATAGTTGATTATGTTTGCCTCAGGCTTTTTTTTTTCTCCCCTTACCAAAGGGTGGGGGTGGTGGCTGTGGGGGTTTATTTTTCAAGTGAAAACTTGCTACTTGCATATCAGAGCTCCAAGGTCAAAAGGGAACTTGAATGTGCTCATCTTGCCCTTTGTTTTTAGGTCATTGGGATTGTCTTTGCTTCCAGAGATCTAAATGCAGAAACAAACGGGAAGGAAGAAGGGGAGCGTCCCTTCTGCAGTTGCTTAGAACAGACTTCACAGTCCTTGAAATGGCATAATAACAGAATTTATTCCACTGTTATAAAACTCCAAGTGCTATCATAACTAGTTAAATTACACTTGAAATAAATATTCTCACAGTATCAACATTATTATGTATCATCTTTTCGGAGATTGCTGTAAGCTATCGTCAAAGAATATGTTACTCGGCTGACAAAGAAGGTGGATTTTGTTTCGTTTAGTGTGACTGGTAAATGTGACTAAAGGAAAAAATATAACGGGGGGTTGGTTGCCTGCATGCTAATTACCACAGGAAACAAGTCAGATTCTGCTTCAGGTCAGCTGGGTGTATATACAAAGAAGCTCCTGTTTATGAACCAGATACTAACACCAAAAGATCTTAACGTCTTCTGTTGCAAGTAAATGCCTACATCTATTCTCAGCAGCTGCATAAAAGAAATGCAGTCTTTCTTTTCTCTTCGTATTCTGAGAGAAACTGATGTTATCTGAAGAAATATGTTGCTAAGAGATTAGCAGTGATTCATGACCATCAGAGAATCAAGTGTGTGGAACAACTTAGAGGAGATCATTTGGAAAGATCCAAATTGTAATGTTTTATCTTAAAGTTTGCGTTGAAAATCACACATCTCCAGGATGAATGTGCTAAGTAGAAATGTACTCTCATCACTGGAATCACTGAATCTTAAGACTGGACAAAGCATTTTGCAATCACTTTGCTCCCTGACTCTGCTTCATACAGGATTAAGCATAAACCAACTCCATTAGATAAAAATCTATCCAGAATATAGTTGTATGACCACTTCCCTGAATGTAGCTTAATGATAAACAATTGTAACTGATGGGTAATTTTTCTTTGTACCAAAGTTTGAGTTCATTTTCTCTTCTTCCATCTTCAGTTCAGATGGAAAATCCTTGCCTAGCCTTAAAGATTTTTATCAGATTGCCTTCTCTTTGAGGCCCCTGAAGAAATAAAGTACCAATTTCTTTACCCTTTCTTCTGTAGTCTTGTCTTCCCTACAGTTTGTCATCTTTATGTTACTGTTTTTTTCAATTCCCTAAGATCTGCTTTGGGTTGTGTGTCTGTAAATTGTGTGTAGGTCAAGTGTAGGGATCTGAATAATGCGAGGTATTAATCAAGGACTGCATCATAGCCCATGATGCCTATACTGAATCACAAATGCTAGATTCTAGGTCTTTCTGTTGATAACCTGTAAACACTTGAGTGGCCTCCATGTGGGTGCCCTGACTCATTTTTTTCTAATCCTTCTGTTCTGTAAGCAGGAAGAGTATTTACTGTGATTGCCGCTCATTGTATTAGGCATGGAGCACAGATATTCAAACAGCAAAAAGGCAGAGTCCATGCCAGGAAGGAATTCAATAACAATTGCAGGAGATACACAGATAAACAGACACAGTTCAGGTCAACAGATCTGTCTCTAATAGAAACTTCAGGAGACAATGAAGGCACAGAGGGGCACCTAACTCAACCTGGAGGTTTAGGGGACTTCCCCCACCCCCCAAAAGGTAATACACTGATATTACTGAATTAATTGTAAAGAAGGATCAGTGGAAAGAAGAGTGTTAAAGAAGGAACAGGGGAAAGAACGTTCCAGGTAGAGACAACAGCATTTATAAAGGTACAAAAACATGAAAATAGGTGTTTCTGGAAAATGGTCCAAATGTTGGCATTCTTATTGGTCCTATGGTCTTCTCTACTCATTTAATGAATTTCCAAATTATTTATGACTGAATTATCCCAACCCTCTCTCTAGATACTATTTTCTACCTACCTCACTATACATCTTCCCACAGGTGCAGCTGGCTTTTCTGGGAAGAGCCACTTCTGTCCCTGTCTGATCAGCCTGACATGCTCTACGCTCCTCCTCAGAACCCCCCTTAGCTCTGCCCTAGACATTTGTTAGGTGACATTAGTCCGACAGTTACACACCCCACACTTGCAGCTTATTGTAAATTATTGTGTATTATTGATTTGGGGCAAATTATTATGCCCAGTAATACACAGTTAATTCTACAGCTATGCTTAAATCCAGCCAATCTGTTCCCAATATGTATATATATATTTTTTTTCTTTTGGGAGTTTAACCTATTACCCAGTCATAGAATCCAAAGTGAATTGTATTTACCACAGGAGAGCTGAATCTACTTCATTGTTAATGAAAATATTAAATACTACGTACTCCAACAGTAATGTGAATGTAGAATACTTTTGACTGTGGCAATTATTCACAAAGTTTATTTTCTAATACTTTGTTATAAATGAAGCAATCTTACTTATATTTCTTTAGTCACATACTATATAAAATTGAAGATGATTAGGAGAATAACTAAGTCTACAGAGTAATCCCAAATACTCATATATTCTATATAAAATTTAATTTACTTCCAAAAGTTAAATCACTATCTAAAATATGTAAGTGCATATAGTTAGTAGGTTATGATTGTAAAAAGCAATATAAATACAGATGTATACAAAGGATACTCTTTTAAACATTTAATAAATGTTGTATTTTATAATAATTTTGGAACTACAGAAAAATTGTAGGAATGTTAAGACAGTACCCACATACCCAACACCCAGTTACTACATTACATTTGCCACAACTAATACCAAGAGTCAGTAACAACCAAGGTCAATACTTTATGTCAATTTCCTTAGTTTTCACCCAAAGTCTGTATTCTGTTCTAGGATCCCATACAGAATACCAGATTATATTTAGTTATAAAGTCCCCTTAAGCTCCTCTAGACTGTGAAAGTTTCTCAGATTTCTCTTGTTTCCTATGACCTCCAGAGTTTTGAGGCTTGCTCGTCAGGTATTTTACACAATGTTCTTTAATTTGGGTTTGTCTGATGTTTCTATGGCTAGAAAGGAGTTGTAAAATCTGGAAAAGAAGACCACAGAGGTAAACTGCCATCCTCACCACACGACATTAGGGGTGTCTGCTTGTCAGTGTGGCAGCTAACCACTGCTGACTTAGTCATTGCTTGTTACTCAGTATTTAACCGTGGTCACCTGGCTAGAGCAATGTTTGTCGGTTTTCTCCACTGTAAGTTACTCTTTCTCTCCCTTTTATATTTTCTTTCATCCTGTACTTTTTAAGAACAAGTCCTTAAGAACATCTCATTCTTTTGTGTGTGTGTGTGTGTGTGTGTGTTTATATTGATTATTGTACACATACGTGCGTAACACTTCAGCCATCAAACTAAAAACAAGAACACTGAAAACTGGGAATTTGAACAAATTTGACTTCCTTAACTAAGAATACTATTGGAAAATACTCATAGTAAATGGGGTAAAATTCTATTTTAAAAAATGTTTTTGCAACATTTTGGTGATTTAAAGAAGCTCTAAAGTTAATGTATGGCATTTTTAAAAAATTATTTTATTGTTGTTCAATTACTACCATTTGCAACAACGTCTCATTCTTAAGGAGTAGATGGTTACATTCCACCTCTTTGAGAGGTATTCCTACATAAATTAGTTGGAATTGTTTGACAGATACTTTTAAGAGTACCAGATTCACTTAGTGATAATGTATATAATCTGTCACTGTTTGAAATTTTGAAAGGATGAAGGACAGATCGATAGATAGAGACAGAGATATGCAAAGACTATGCAATGCAATGGAAAGACATGAGAAACCAAGAACAATGTTTGCCTTTGAGAAGAGGAGCTGAATGAAACAGGATGGGAAGACATTCCACTTACAACTGATTATAATATCCAATTCCTATTTCTGAAACTATTTACTCTGTCCTATTTTCTAAGTCTTTAAAAGGAAAGATGTAATCATTTGTGGGACCAGTGGAAAAAATGCAGGAGAGCAAGAAATGGTGACATTGCTTTATAGATATAACGCCACCACAATGGGTGACCTCAATAGTCACTCTTAGCACCTCCGAGAGAGCCCAGAGTGTTTCCAAGTATGCAATGAAACGTCCATGTGAGGAGCTGGTTTTGACAGTGAACAGTGTATGCCAGAGTTGCGTGTCTGTGTTTCGTGGTAGTTGCAACCAGGCAAGAGAATCAACAGCCTGATGAAAAACAGTCTTCTAAACCTAAAAAGTTGATTTTCTTTTTTAATATGTGTCACTAAGTGAAGAAAGTACCCTAGTCACCAGAATTACTAGAATTACCTTCCTTGTAGGTTCCAACAAAAACTAGTGCTGGTATTGACATGGAGAAATGCCTGTGTTAGGTTATTCCCTTGAAAGGTGCTTTTTCTCTCTGTTGTATAACCAGGGATTCTCAAGGGACAAATAACTGGAAATGAATCCCACAGATGCCTCACAGAACTAGTGTCTGTCTGTTTTGTGTTTGTACTGGAGTAGGATTTCACTATTCCACATAAGATATGATTTAACTACTCTGCATAGGAGACAGGGGTCCTGTTGCTCAGTGGTTCCTGAAAGAGAATAAACTAAAGGACCAAAAATAAAAAGAAACTCTTCTAAATTGGGGAATAAAATATTGTGACAAGAGTGAATACACATGAAATAAGAATTGTCAAAAAGAAGTTTAAATCAAAGAATCCGAGTGAAAAAAAACGGGGTAGTTTTTTAAAAAGATCAAAATTGACCACTTCTGACTAGTGAGCAGGGAGTAGACGGTGAGAAGAAAATGGACACATCGGCTGCATGAGAGCAGGAGCTTCTTTGGATTTTGCATCGTTTTCCACCCAGAGCTTTGCATAGGTCAAGCACTGTTTTCATACTGATTACTTAGCTTTATAGACAGACTGCAATGGTGGCTGAAGATGCTGATTTTTAACCTGAAACATAAATAGTCAAAAAGGAAAAGGAGAAATAATAAGGCTGACCCAGGAAATTAGGTCAGAGAAACAAGCATAGAGCAACATATTTGTAGAAAACTGGGTTGTTGAGAGCACACTTTAGATTTTCTGGTCTTCTCAAAAAGGCAAAGCTTCTCTTCAGCATAAGGCGTATGATCGGAAACATCTTTCTAAAATACAGCCCTGACTATTAGTTAGACAAAGCCCATACTACATAAGATGCCATGCTCAATTTCAACCAATGTCAAAGGAGGTCTCCCTGCTTTCTCTGCCATGCATTGTGTAATACACAGGCAGTTCTTTCATTGGGAGGGGACTATAACTTAACCCTTCTGCCAGCCCACTATAAAATGTTATCTGTGCTGCGCCAGTAGGGATGGATACAAAAGTAACATCATCTCCTCCTAATATGTTATTTTAGGTCAATGTCAGATTCACAAATGAAACTAAAAAGTCTTTTAACATGAAACCCTTACTCTACAAATTTAACAATATTTGCAGCAAATTTAGAACTTATATCTCGGTAAAGTCTGGCAAACTAGATGGCATTTGAATGAATGCATTACATATCTTTAAATTCTAAAGTGAATAACATGTATAGAGCGGGAATAATTTATCTGACTGAAAAGGCCAATGTCATTTTAATTTCTAGATAATGTGTTTATTACTGGGGTATACAGTGACTGCTGTATAAATGATCTTGCTTATATTATATTTTAAGATACAAAATAAGTATTTTATTACAATTATACTGTCAAATGGTATGAGGTCATAAGGATCTCGGTCTAAAATCAGAATGTATTCCATCTAGTGTTTCAACAGTTCTAGTAGATAAGATTATGTCATTAGGAACTTCATATTGATTTTAATTAGAACAGGCACACCACCATTAATATGAGTTGTGATGCCACTAAGGCAGTTGTCAAGGGGGAATTAATTAATTAATTGTAAATTAATTAATTGAGAGTGAATCAAATCAACCTAGCAGAATGAATACAGAACTTGGGGAGGGGAGGAGGGGAGTAAACTCACAAAACAGATTGAAAACCCAAGATAATCTAAATTGTTAATCAAGACTAAAGAAAATTAAGTAACTCATTAAAAGAGAATACCTATTGTTTTTGAGACAGAAAAGTTTTAACACTAAAGTAATAAATTAAATTGAAACATTTTCCTTAAAAATAATATATGAAATTCTGAAAAATACTAAGATTTTGTCACTCTATGTTTCTGACCTAGAAAAAGGATTCGTAGTTTGGGGTACTAAATAACACTCATCACAAATTTAATCACTTCGTTTTCTGTTTATGGTTAAAGAGGAAATTTATTCAGATGCTTAAAGGAAATAAATACACTAAACTGAAGGAAAAATATGTCATAAAGAGAGAGTTTTTCCCTTTTCTGTGAGTTTCCCTCTGGTTCCCAGATCCCAGTGTTTATGAAACTCGGTGTTTCAGCATTAAGCAGCATAGATGGTTGCCTGACAAGTGAAGGTCGTGTTTGGAAAAAATAAATAAAATAAAACATTAAATTTAAACAAACTACAAATTCCACTATGAAAAATATACACATAACTGGACAAAAGCTGATAATAATATATTAAAATAAAATATTTGTGTTATGGGAGCGATGTTTTCATTAAAAATGTGTTTAAATATTTTTTGTGCCCACACACACAAAAAGAAAAGTTGGCAGGAGGTTTCCTAACAACCAACGAAGGGCCGTATGTGAGTGACAACCTATTAGTTCGGATTGAGTTAAAATATCTGCAAGTGAAAATTAAAGTCAGATGTGTATGAGATTCTGATTTCAAAGAAAAAAATACACGTTCTAGTTAGTCTTCACATTTGGACAATACCTTTCCAGAGCAAGGCGTGAAAACTGAATGCCGGGAAGAGAAATCCTGCTTGCCATGGCTGCATCTACTGAAACATAAGCAGAAACTATTGGTAGTAAGCAGCGCTACACTTTACTATGCAATCAATGAGTGGAGTGGCAAAGTGCCACGTGGCAAGAAAAGGGTGTACGTCTGTGTGCCCCCTAACGGGTTTAGGGATGCCTTCAGTCAAAGAAACACTGTTCAAATGTCTCTGACTTACCCTTAGGGCAGGATATGAACCTGCCTATAGTAACTACCTATAATTACAAAAAGTCACTTGCAATTTGTCCTAGAATAGTTGGTAATGAACCTATAGTAACTGCAGAAAGGCACTGCAATTTCTCACATGCAAATTGTTTGTTAATTTAACAATTATTCATTATGCGTATACTGTGACTCACACACTGTTCTAGAAGACGGATATATCAATAAATGAAACCACTACCTCTGCCCTTGAGGAGTTTCTATTCTAGCATACTGACAGAGAAAACAACAAAAAAGTAAGCATAATAAGTAAGTAATATGTTATATTAGCAGTAAGTTGATAATAAAAAAAAGTAGGTCAGGGTACAGTATAGGCAATTAGAAGAAAGTGTGCAATTTTAAATAGAAGGATCAGGGCAGGCCTCATTGAGAAAGTCCCATTTAAAATGTCCTTAAGCCAGACAGAAGAGACAGACAGAAAAGTTCTAAAATGAATACCTACCTGGTATATTCAAGGAACAGCAAGGAGCATGAGAATAGTAAAAAAAGGATTTTTTAAAAATGGAGGGCCAAGATATGTAGAGCTTATAAATGATTGTCAAGACTTTTAATTTTCCTCAAATAAAACACAGAAACATCACATGATTTTAGGCATGGAATGGATGCGATGTTACTTAAGTTTCAGACAGGTTGCCACGGCCACTCTACTGATAAGGAAAAGAGGTAGAAGCGGGGAGACCAGTGAGGAGGAGGTTGGGATAATCCACAAGAGAAAAGGCAAAGGCTCAAGCCAGGGTGATAGCTCTATTGACAATCGATCTAGTGATCCACTTCTGAACATATTTCAGGATTTGCAAATGCAGTGGATGTGGGATATGAAAAAGAGAGAGAGAGGGAGAGAGGTCAAGGAGGGCAACAAGTTATTTGGCCTGAGAACTTGGAAGGATGACGTTGCCTTTAACTGAGACGGGAAAAACAGACTGAGTAAGTTTAGGAGGAAAAATATAATATTCATATTTGGGCATGTTGAGTTTGAGATGTTTACTAGATATCTAAAAAGAAATATTCAAGAGGGCAGTTGAATTTATGAATCTGGAGGAAAGGGGTCTGGAGCTAGATATTTAAATTTGGGAGTCTGAGCATAAAAGTAGTATTTAGCCATCATACTGGATATCACTGAAGGAGTTAGTGCTAAGCACTGGATCACACCAGCATTCTTGAAGAAAAGAGGAGGAACCAACGTAAAAGACAGGGATTGACCTGTGACATAGACGGAATCTTGAGAGAGTATGGGGACTTGGAAGACAAGTGAAGAAAGTGTCCCCAGAAAGAGGGACCAACTGAGTTGATACCTAGTTGTGAGTGGAGTAATTTATAAAATGTAGAGTTAAATAAGAGACCAATTAAATTAAAATCATTTATCTGCAAAGTTTCATGTGATCATGAGCTCTAAATTTAAACAGGGATTTAAATCCCCAAGCCCATCACTCGCCACCCTCATTGAGCTACTTCATGACTTTTGAGGTTGGTGTTTCAAACACCTATCTCACAGATCGGCTCTGAAATTCAGCGGAATAATTTGGATGAAATCACCTATGAAATGCTTATGAAGTAATAGGTACTTATCATTTTATATATAATGTATAATATTAATACAAATATTAACATGAACCCAAACATTTATTAGATAATTGTTATATTTATTATATAACTATATTATTTGTCATATTTTATATCATATGACTTCTGTTACTTGTTATATTATTCATAAATCATTTACTTATTTGTTTTTCCAACTATGAATTAAACATTCTTTAGCATTTATTCTTTGCTAGGCATTGGCACCCAAGGGGAAAGAAAAGATAAACAAGACATGGAACTGACCATTCCTATCATTTAAGAAGCACCAGACTCTGCAGCCAACATTGTACAGAGCTTATTCGTCCACTTCACATGAGGGATTTGAGCTACAGCTTTGTCACCTACCAGCTAGGTGACCTTAAATAAGTCACTCAAACTCTCTGACTCTTAGAAAATGGGAACTCATTGTTTCTATTTGCAAGGTGGTTAGAAAGACTAGCAAGGATATAGTAAATATTCTAGTATCTATTATCTGTTACTAAGTAGGCATTCACAGTATAGGTCTTATTAGCACTATAAATTCTGTACATTCTGTCAAAAAGAACATAGACTTTCTTGAAGTGAATAATTCATGGTTTTCATTTTTATAGAAAGTGACAAGCTTTTAAGGCAACACAAACTGTCACCTTGATAAACAATATTTTTGTTTGTAATTGCTTAAACCCTGCCTCTCTTAACAAAGAATCTGAGAGAATTTAAAAGGAGATTATGAAAGTGGTAATAATGATAAAGATAAAAAATCAATACTACATAGATGCAGAATAGATATGCTATCATACCTATTTTAGTTTCTATTATGCATTTCATATTTAATTCTTAGCTTCCTAGCAAACAAAACTAAAGGAACATATCAGCTAAACAAAGATGAGGTTCTAGATTCTCATAAAAAACAATGTTTGCTTAGCATTAAACTCTAAAATGTAGAGAGTGATATAGATTGTAATCTTTATTATTTTTGTAAGAAATTTAGTTATGAATTTCATAGAACTGTTTCTTATAATAGCCTTTAGTTTAAAAATATTAGTCCTGATGTAAAGAAAAAAAGTTGCGTGATGATAATCCTGTGAAAAGATAAACAGTCCAAGTGTATCATATCAGACATTCTAATAGTGCAAAATGCTCTCCAATTTTGTGTGTGCATCTTGTCTCCCCTAATATATTCGTACTTTTTTCAATTTCTATGTTATATGTACAAATATATGCACATATATTCTACTACGTCTATACCAATTTAGAATTCTTAGAGCAGGGTATCAAACTCATTCTCACCGGGGGCCACATCAGCCTCGCGGTTGCCTTCAAAGGGCTGAATGCAATTTCAACTCCTTAACTGTTAAGGAGTAGTTACATTTATACAGTCCTGAAATTATTTCAGTCCTTTGAAGGCAACCGCGAGGCTGATGTGGCCCCTGGTGAAAATGAGTTTGACACCCTTGTCTTAGAAGAATAGATGAGCTTCAAATTATCTACAATTATTACCACCTCTCTTCTCAGACCTGCCGGGGAGCTGGATGGCACACGCAAACCTAGGGAATCTGTGTTCTCTGTTGCTAGATTAGGACAGAGAACACTCTTTAGAAACCAAAATAGTGTGGTAAGTCTGGCACTGTATTAGAAAAATTGTGACCTTTCCAGAATTTTCACATCAATTAGGTACCCTCACCACCATATGACGCTAATTCTGAAGATGGTTTACCAAAAATAACAATTTTTCTCAGGAAAATATTTGGTTAACTATCATATAAATAAATACACCTTTGAAGTTCCAATGCTAAACTCTGTTGAAAAACATGTATCTTTCTAAGGATATAACACTATATTTTTCTTTATGTAAATCCAGATGCTCATTAAGATGTCCTGGGCCTGGTTCACACGTGAAAGAGAACATCTGAGTCTTACTACTTCGGATTTTCATAGAAATTTATGACAACCTAGCTTGCAAAGATGTTACTCTGTAGTTGTTTAATCTTTTCTGTTTGTTTTTTGTTGCTGCTGCTGTTGTTAGTTCTTGCTCCATTTTAAAAGTTACTGGCCAATCCTGATTTTCCTTTAAAGATGTGCTTGATGCTATTGGGGAAATGTCAGAAATAATGAAGAAAAATCCTAACACTCTGTCCAACTGAAGTCCATCTTTTGAAATGAAAAACACTCATAATGAAAATCACTTGACAGCTTACTTGATGGTATTTACAGCTGGATATGACGTCAATCGGAAGGATGGTACAGATCAATTTTAATGGCAAGCAGCTAAGCACGCTTATTGATCTGGCAGCTTGCTGCTCTACAATGGCAAAGACCATTAATATGCTAGCACCAGGGACATAGGAGAAGCATAAAACAACAAGAGACTTTGAGCCTTTAAAGAAGATAATTTAAGAGTGCTAGTTTGATGATCACAAGGGAAAGTGTGAATTCATGATTTAACCTCCATTCACTACCTCTCAACTAAAAATTGATTGCTATCCTAGGAGTCATATTTCATTTGAAAAAAATTTAATATATTTTATAATTTCCTCTTTAAGCCCTTTGCTTTAAGGGATACCATTTGCTGTCCAGCTAATTCTAAAGTAATTTTTTTTCCCCAGGAAGCATAGAATCATTTCTACTAGAGTAGAGTAACTATGTAGGTGAAACATGAATCAAAAGCACATGAGAATATCACGCGTCCCCCTTGTCTCCTTCTACATTTGCCTTCTACCCTATAAGGACAATAACATTAGTCCCTCCCTGGAATTAAAAGAAAAAATGGCCAAGATCATGTCTATTAAGTACTGCTAGGAGACATTTATTTTAAGAATCAGTAAAAGCCATCAGCAGTACCCACATAGTAGTCAATATTACAAATATATATCACTTGAATGTGGCCACTGCTATTGAGACTAAACTTTTCCTTGTCTGGAGGGGATGCAAACATCCCACTGGTCACCAACCAAACTTTTCATTCAGACATCTCGCATTGTATTTTAATACACCTAGTGGAGTTTCACCAAATGGATGTTAGGTGGACTGTCTGTAATAACGAACTTCCTAACCTCTAGAGATGCAGTACATCTGCTCAGATCAAAATGTGTTGTTTATGAGGCTCCCACACTCTGAAGACATATGCACAGCACCAATGTGAAAATAACACGTTTCAGACTCTTCACATGGCTCCCAGTCAGCCAGTGAGGAAGCACGGACCCTCACAATGTGGAATCATACTCCTGAGGCCCTGCCTTAATAAAGAAAATCTTAGCAACAGTTCTATTTTGTTTTGTTTTGTTTTTAATAGGCAGGGTTTTTTGGAGGGGGGATGTTGGTATAATACAAAATGAAATTATGGCAAGGGATTGAATAATTTCATACAGCAGAATTCAAATTTTCTGCTTTGGAAATGTTAACGTGCTGAGTCTCTTGCCAACTCCTAACACCCATGTTCCAGGGTGGCTTTGCTGAGTGTTATTTCTGAACTCAGCGCATACAGATCACTCATCTTCCCTCTTCGCTCGGCCTCTCTCTCACTCGTTAAATGCATTGTATTATTACATTGAATACTTCTAGGGCAAGGCTGTGAACAGTACCTTATACAGTGGGAATATGAAATACTTGTTAATTTATTCACTTGGCTAAATGAACAAATAATTGAGATCTAAGAGAGAAATCAGGAAAAGAGATGTCCACGTAGGAACTGTCCAGCTGTAGACAAAAGAATGAGAAATCACACATTCCCTATATATTCTAAGGCAAGAGACAGAGACCTATCCCTAATCATTGTCACTGACGCCAGAGAGAACAAGGGACAAGGGAGGATGCTAACATTAAATTACTCATGACTCCTCCTGACCCCGAAAAAGGAATATTTATTTCCCTTCAGTTCACATATGCTGCCCAGAACGGAGCTTCCTGGAATTTCTATTAAGGACCCAGATTACATAGCAATAATTTTCAGGTGCCGCAAGTCTCTGCTAACAGTGAGCTCTTAAAGAGGACAGCGCAAAGGGGACAAGCCGTAGGCCGTGGCTTGCAGACATTTGGGAGGATCTGAACGCATATGAACGAATGATGGAATTTGCAACAGGTAGAAATCACAGTCCAGATATTCGGAGCGTAAGAAACATACATTATCTCGTTTTCGATAAACCAACTTCATTTCCCTTTCAAGCCCTATCTCTCGGTTCTGCTAAGTTGCCAGAAAATTCAATCACAATATTTTGGTGAGCTCCTGCTCCTCTTCCTCAGAGTTGGTTAAGTCCCAGGAGATTTACAATGAGCCAGGGTAAAACCAAGATTACACTTAGGAATGGAAGGAAGGAGCAAAGACTAGCAATCACATAGTGACCGACCTGTCCACAAGGCTCCCTGGACCAGTGGGTCTTCCTGCAGGAACTTGCCTGAGCATCTCTGTGAGGCTGCCTAGAAGCACACTTCAGCCATTCCCTCTTTGGGGTCGTTCCAACTGGCCAGACTGCTGGACCCCATTTCCCAGGAGCTACCTGACCTCACTGTTCTCCTTACTATTCTGAACCTCTCCTACTCCTCCTGGTCCAGGGGAGTCTGCTCTATTCTGACAGGAAAATCTTCCCCTTTCTCTTAATGTTTGCCTCAAAAGCACCCCCTTTATCTTGCAGTTTCAGATGTTAGTAGGGTCTCAAGCTTGCTGGGAGCCTCAAGTTTTGTCTGCTATTGAATTGTACATCTGCCCGGAGACTAAGTGTATGTTTCAGTCTTGAGCTTCATATTTTCTTTCTTTTCTAAGAATCACACTATCTCTAATTAGAAAAGCTAATCAATCAGTCTATCGTAGAGGGTGAGTTGGCTTTATGGGATGGCCCCACTTGGAAGTGTGTTCACGTTTAGCTTTTCTTACCCTTGAGGTGACCTTCAATCCCAGAGAGCACTGTGAAATACTCCCTTTGAATGTTTATCTATAGTATTCCTATGTATTCAAAAGTCTACTAATGGTGAACTACCTTGGCCATTAGAGAGTGCCTGCCAAGTAAATTCTTAATGTTCCTAAAATAAACAAATGAAAGGAGGACAGGACATGCCTGGCAAAGATTAGGAGGCAAGGAATGTCCACAGCGAACTCAAGAGACACTGGTTTAGCCTGCAGATGACAACCCTGGCCAGGCTGGAGTCAATTTCAAATCAGTATTAATAGTTACCTATATTAGAAATCCAAAATAACTCTCTATATTTTGAGAAAAATCCTTTTACTATGCAGGAAACATAAGTCTCCACCCATGGAAGAAAAGAGTTAAAATACTTTCTTTTTGCAAACTCCAGACTAGCAAAGTTTTTGAGAAATGGAGCCAAGTCAAAAGTCAATCCCTTTTCTTTTTGATTTCTTTCACTCTCATTTCACAGAGACAGCCATCGAGACAAGTAGTTTTTATGTCAACTCGCCAAGGACTGACTGCAGTCATCAGAAAGCAGCAATAATTGATTTCAATAATTAATTCCTGCTTGCTGAAGTAATGTTGCTTATGCACTCCTCCTAGGGCCCCAGTTAAAAGGAACTCAGAGGCAGGAGTGCATAAAAAGCTACATTACTTTGGGGAATGAAGGTCCCCTAACATGCTGTAGATTTGGGAAGAGCTTTTAGGCCTGGGGGCTATTTGAAGTTAATTCCTACAGAGTCCCCTGTTACCTCACACAGTCTGTTGTCCGTGATTTTCTAACCAGTTCAGAGGAGTAGAAAGCCACCTGGAGAGCTAGGCATCTTTGCCACCATTGATCTCAACTCAGTCAGAAAATCCATCTTCACACTATTATCAAAAGTTCTCTCAAAAACCAAAGAGAGTGGGGAGGAGCTCTGGAAGACAAGGTATCAGGGAGGAAGTGGGGTGCTGGAAGTAGAAAAATGATCAGAGCTGAATGTCAAGAGAAAAACAAGGTTAGTAGCAAATGCTATTTGGGAAACCAGATGACCCCTGGTCTCTTTTCACTTAAATAATTTCTAAAACCCAAACAGTTTCTAACTGTAGTAAAAAAAAATGTCAAAATGGAGTCAATCCATAGTTCTTTCAAAGGGGTTAAATAGGCTGTGCTATCTTGCGTGCCTATCATAAACAGAAACTAAACCTGCTCCATGTGACATTTTATTACTTCCTCTAAGATATTTCCACACATTTTTAAAAATAGTATTTTGTATGCCATAATACAACCATACAAAAGGAAAACTAACTCAGACACAATGTTTCAGAATATTTACCCTTAACAGAAAGGCCATTAAGTGCTCAGATCTTTGCAAATTCATTACTGAAGAAACAAACTTGAGCCACATCCCCCACCTTCAGATTGTATACCCAGCCTCCCCTGGCCCAAAATGTGTCACAACACAGGCTTCCCACTAATCGGGAAATTTACAGCCCCGAACTGATTGTGATGTCCGTGCGTTATCGCTAATGAAGGCCTAGAAAGGATGGAGAAGCACAAATGGAAAGCAGGCCCTGATTAGGCATGGGCCACGCATAGCCATGCCCAGGTACAGAAACTGACCTCTTACTACTCCCTGGTCCCAGGGCGATAAGGTTCCTGATGTAAAGAACAGATTAAAAGTAAAACAAGACCAGATGTTTTTCCTATTAGATGGATTAAGTCAGACCAAACTAAAATTAGGAAAACACGCGGGGCTGATTTACTACCGCGCTGTGATGGCCTGGCTGCAACGGGGACCGCGGCCAGTGGCGGCAGAGCCTGCTCGCCATTCATCAATGGGGCCGTGGGAGCGGGAAGGCCTCGCTCCCGACTGCTCTAAAAATACGGAACGGGGGCCTCCAGCTTAGTGATGAAAGATGCTGTCTGAAGGCGAACCCTTGATAAAAACAACATTAAAATCTACTTCAAACATTGCTAATGGTACAAAGGGGAGAAGGAAAGGCTACGCTTTACTATCTTTCTTAATAAAAATATTTTAGGAGTAAATGTACCAAATTAGTCCAGCTCAAAGATTTTAAAAAAATATATTGATATGACTAGGAAAATCAACTTCCCTGAGTCTCATGTAGACTCAAATCAGACGATTCATCCCCAAAGTGTTTCTTTGCATGCTGAGCTCAGAGCGTGCCTAACGGAGTGTCGCTACTGCAGGTTTGCCAGACTAACCTCACCGGACAGAAGGCGCGGGACCAGGTTTAACCAAATAGTCAGAATGCTCAGAAACTGCTCGTCCTCTGACTACAGTGCAGCAGCCATGTGGAGCTCCTTGCCAAGAAGTTGAAGAACAGCCTGTTCTCCTGAAATCTTATTTAAAACTTTATAACTTAAGGAAAACTTAAACCATGCATTCTCAGACAGTGGATTAAGTATACTATCAAATAATCCTTTGGACAGGTACACTCTTGAGATAGTCTTTCTCAAAAAGTAAATTTCTTCCAATTCTTCTGAGTAGTTCTCATCCTAAGTACTTTTCAGTATCTTTAAATAAGTTCTGATATTGTTTGTTCTGTTAATGCTTTGATTTTGCATCCTCAGAGCCAGCTTTAATGTAATAAAAAGGTTACGTGCATACAATTCCAGACCTGGGTAGAACTCCTGAGCTATCACTTAGTAACTGTGACTTTACATATGTCACATAAGCTTCTGAGAGCCTCCCTTACTTTATTAGCAAAAATAAGGTCAAATATACATCTCAGGTCCATTATAAGGGAGAGATAAAATAAGGTCCATTAGAATAGGAACTCAGTCCGTTCACACCAGTTACACACCTGCCTGCCCGCCTTCCTCATGTTTAGTTGCATTACTCCAGTTGTCATGAGAACGAGTTTACTCAAGATCAGAAAGCTGGCAAGAAAGTCAGCCTTAATTCTCCTCCTAACACCATTCCCTTCAGCCATGGGGACTCCTGGAAACACTCTTTCCCAGAGAGTATGCTGATGAATTTTCCAAATTGAAATTGTTTTCAGCTCCCAGAAGTCTATACGGGGTTAAATGGTTACTTTTTGCTGGCCAGGACTGAGTTATGCTTGCCTCTGCGGGTATGTGGCTTAGCCTCGAGCCAGAACTGAGTGCCGTGTGCAGTCAAGGAGGCCCGCACTGCATATCCGTGAGAGAGGAGGGCATACACAAACCCTGCACAAGGCCAACAGCCAGCAGAGGACGTGTGCATGTCTAGAAGTCACATGGCTAAGCTGACCCAAAAGCAGGAAGGTAAGAGATGGGCACAGTCGTGGCTCCAGGGAGTCAAGAAACCAAGCCGAGAGGTAATAAAGGGACACGGAGCAGAAGAATACCGCATACACGCACGCGCATGCACGTACAGGAGCTGACAGGGCGGATCGTTCCAGGTTTGTCTTTTTTGCTACAATAGGCAGCTCCAGACAGCAATCTCTGTAAGTGAAGTAAAATGACACAACTAACACTGTACTGAAACTTTCAAACAGGCATTTGGGGAATCATACACTGTATTCATAAGCTGTTAGCTGGCAGATGGAAAAATATTACTTTTGTAGGAACAAATGGTCACCACCTTATTTATGGCACATGTTGTCTCAAAAATATTGCTCCTCTACTTTTTTTGCGGCTGAGGGGACACATTAGAAATTATAGTACAGCACCGCAAGCAGTTGTTTTGCCGAACATGTTACTTTCGGCCTCTCCTCTGCGGCACTAAGAGCCAGCCACACCATTTTGACGTGTTTGACCTTACAAATTATTTTGCTTGTAGGATGCCCGAATTGTGATCTATTCTGACATGAGAGACTATATCCCAAAATAGACATGGTTAGTGTATGGCTCGAGTGTGGCAGTAATCTAGTAAAATGGCTTCAAAAATGTACTGGTGGTGATGTCGGTTAATGAAACTTGAATTTGTCTCTCTACTTGAGTTCTTGACATTTAGTATGATTCCAGTTCTTTGGGAAAGGATGCCTAATTCCTGAAAAAAGAAGGAATGTGTCACTAGACAGTCCAACTTAGAGTAAACATGTACTAAAGGCATCAGTAATTTGTGATCTTGTTTGTACTTAATGTTTTCTTATGTCTAGAATTTACATTGTCTTCCTAATTTGTAGAGCTAAGGGCAAATTTATATCTATTGTCAAAATACTTAATCCAGCTTTCTGCCATGGACTATACACCTGTACTTGTTGAGCGTGGGGTAGGGCCATGGCATTGGGGCCATGTGTTAATATTTATATTTTTGCAAAGGATCTCTATGGGACCAATGTCACTCAAAGACTATAGTCTCCTTGAAGACAAGAGTTACCCATCCCTAAGAAAAATGCTCTTTGATTTAGTTACCACTGAATATTTCTACCTGTAACTATCCTAAATATATAACTAGGAAGAGCATTTGTAGACCAGGTTTTTTTGTAAACTGTATTCTTAGTAAAGGCATTTCATTGCAAAATACTTATTAGTTCATGGCTTGATATAATGCCCACTCTAAAGAACATAGATGTGTCTACTTTTTGAGACAGTAGTATAATGTAGATTTTTAAAAAAATATCATGAAAAATCAGCCATTAACTGATTGTGTTCTGATGACATATTCCTTTAATTAACATTCATTGAAGTCCTATATTTACCTTAAAAAGCAACTAATTTTAATAGATGAACCATGTTTGGCACTCATCTTTCTAGAAACTCTAAATTATATATCAGGTTTTACATGAGGTGTAGCCTCTGTTTTCTTTTTACGACAGCTGCTACAGTAATCACAAGCAGGATGAGACGGTGGACTACCCGGCTATCCCTTTGCCTCTAGACATGACTATACTTCAACCAGAAAGATGGCTGTTCACGCTGCTCTCTAAAACCTCAGAGGAAACATGTAGTTGTTCGCTTATCATGGTAACTATGTAATATCTGTGAGTAATATACACAACTGCCATTTTATGGCTACTACATTAAGAGTACTTCTGTTCGTTCTATTTTAAATTTTATTCAGATGTAAGTGTGAATCAACTGTTAAAGAGATACATAACCTATGTAATTCAAAGGAGACTATAATGTCAAAGAATGAAAACTATCCTACATGAAAATCTTGTTGTATTATTTTGACACTATTAAACTGTTAAATAAAAATGTTCAGGTGTAATTCGCTTTATGCAACAAAAGACTTCTGAAAATATCTGCAAAGTAAACCATACTGAAAGCTTTCTATTTCAAGGAATCATAGGGTAAATACTTTATAAAGTAAATAATCTTCCTCAAGAATTCAAGCACTTATTTGCCTAAACTGATACCCACATGTATTCAAGTTTATTTTAATATTCAAGTTAACTGTCACACCAAATTGACATCTTTGTTACAGGGCCGTTATCTCAGCCAGTTCATTCATTAGGGCAACTGCAACAGAAATGGACAGCCTCGGTGGCTTAAACAACAAACATGTATTTCTCATGGTTCTGGAGGCTGGGAAGTCCAAGGTCCAAGGGCCAGTAGATCCAGTGTCTGATGAAAGCCTGCTCCCTGGTTTACACACAGCTCCCCTCCCCGGTATCCTCGCATGGCCCACGGGAGAACAGGAATGAGCTCTCTGCCATCCCTTCATACAAGGGTCCTCGTTCCATCATGAGAGTGGCGCCCTCCAAGTTCCTCCCAAAGGCCTCATCCCCAGGTACTGGGGGTTCGGGTTTCCACGTACGAACTTTCAGGGGCGTAACTATTTGGTTTATAGCAGTTGTTTTGAAGTTATTTTTCACAAGGTATAACATCATATGATATAAAATTCAAAAAAGGTAAGTGGGACTAGAATGAAAAGTAAGTTGCCCTTTAGTATGGTCTGAGTTGTGGTCCCCCACAAAATTCATATGTGGCTATATTTGAAGATGGGGCCTTTAAAGAGGTGATTGAGTAAAAATGAGGCCATACAGGTAGGCCTTAATTGGGATGTGTGTTCACAAAGGAAAGACCATGCAGGAGCACAGGGAGAAGCTGACCATCTCTGAGCCAAAGAGAGAGGACTCAGAATAGATCAAACCTGCCGACACCTTAATCTTGGACTTTTAGCCTCCAGAACTGTGAGAAAATAAATTTTGTTTTTTAAACTCCCCAGTCTGCAGTACTTTTTCCTGGTAGCCTTAGCACCTGAATATACACTTTCACCTCCCCTCCTCAGCCCCCAGTTCCTCTCCCTGGAGGTAACAACTTTATGTAGAGTTGCAAGAAGTTTTATGCACTATAGAGGCAAAAACATGGCACATGCATGCATGTGTAATACTGTGTACTCTAGTCAAGATCTTTGTTCACTTAAATAATATATCCTGTAAATCACTTCATATCAAAATGTGTTATTTTACGGCTGCATAATACTGTTATATAAGTATATAATAATTTATTTAACTATTTCTCTACTAATAGATATTTAGGTTGATGCCAATATTTTATTACTGTAATAAAAACTATAATGAACATTCTTGTATATGTACTCACATTTGTGTGAGTATAGTTGTAAACTGCATTTCTAGACGTGGGATTGCGGGGTCAAAAGATATGTGTATTTTAAATTTAAAACAAATTTGTCAAATGCCCACCATAGAAATTATAACAATTTAGACTCAGACAAAATGATGGATGAGACTGCCTGATTTCTCACTCACTCACAAGAACTATACGTTAAAACTTTATACATGGTTTCCCAATATAGGTTTAAGAGTACTTTCAATGCTGTGAATGAGATTAAGCTTTAAAAAAATCTTTTTAAGAACTATTTGGATTATTGTTTTAATAAACTGTTGGCCCATGTTCTTTTCTCATTGTTTTATTATGTTATTGGTAAATTTATCATTAATTTGATGAGTTCCTAATACATATTAAGAATGTTAGCCTTTGCTCTATGTGTTTAAAAATTACTTTTTATAATCCGTCTTTTTAAATGTTTTATGATGCTTTTCCCATGAACATTTTAATGCAAATATGTCAACTTACTTAGGTTTCTAAATTATGTGTCACATTTAAAAAGGCCTTCTTCCCTCTGAGAGATTTTTAATCTCTATATTCTTCTAATAACTTAACAGTTGCAACTTTCCATTTAAATCTTTGATTTATCTGAAATGTATTTGTTGAAAGAAAGGGGGTTAGGAGTAAACAGTTTTTAAAGATGTTTATCTCTTTGTCCCTCTGTCATTGAAGAAGCCACATTCTCCCTATTGATGTGCAACCTCACATTTATTATACATCTGTGATATTTTGATATACTCCTGGATACTTGTTCTGTTCCACTTATCTATATGTATATTCATTTCAATGCCTAATAGTTTTAATTATTGTGTATTGTATGTTCTAATGTCCAGTAGGGTACAGATCTCCTTACGAGTTTTTTATTTATGAATTTCCCCAAATATTTATGCATGTTTATTCTTCCAAATATCTTTTAAATCAGTTTATCTAGTTGCCAAGAAATTATTTGGCTGCCATTAAATATATAGATTATTTTATAAATACTTGATACTTGTAACATGTTGAGTCTTCATATGTAATACTGAAAAGTTCCTTTCCAGTTTTAACACTCAGTGTTTCTGTTAGTACCATGTTGTTCCCTTTATGTAGATTATACATGTCTCCTATTGTGTTTATTGCTAGGTATCTTTCCATTTTGTTGCCTTTTTAAATGAAATATGGCACAGAAAAAATTATTGAAATCTAAGTGTAAATACAGAAATCACTCACTGCAGCAGAAAAGAGATTACCAATAAACAAAATTAATCGGACAATCATCAAACTTCTCATTTGCAACATGGTAGAATGTCAACCACAGACTACTGGTGGAAAGAAATTAGTCACACATCAAGGTAGAAGATAATTTTAAGCATACAATAAATCAGAGAGTAATCACTCAATCCATCTCAAAAACAAATAAGGACTCTAACCAAATGAAAAATGAGCCAAAATTAGACTTCATAAGGAAGGAAGAAGGAGAGAAGAAACCAAGGTGATCAGTAAACTTCCAAAGATTGAGACAGATCGATAATAGATAAATACTGTAGAATAACAAGAATATGTTATATGAATGTTTAGTATATCTTTTAAAACTAAAGAAACATACAGCAAAGGAAGTTTTAATTATAGTCCAGAATAAAAACCACTAAGCTATTTAATCAAAACTTAGAAATCTGGGTAGAGATAAGCAGAGGAGGAAATTATGTTCTAAAACTTGGGTGCATCAGGGTGAGGGAAGGGTAGGAAAAGTACATTTATGTCAACAGTTTTATATTTATGGAGGAATAAGGAACTAAAGCAAATTGAGCATTTTGTGGAATGACATGCTATCTCACTTCCAAATAATAGTAGAAAAATATATGTCAATATGAAAGCTGGGAAAGTGATGGAACCATAAATTAAATGGAAAATAAGAGAAGAATTTCCAAATTAACCATGGGGAAAAATAGAATGAATATCAACTTAAATCAATAAAAATAAATAAAATGAAAAAGAGGGGGGAAACAGATTAAATAAACACATAAAGTAAGATGAGAAGTATAAAATTAATGCATTGGTCATTACACTAGATTGACTAAATCTCCCATTAAAGATAAAAAATCAAATTGGGTCTACAAAAGAAAATTTAGTCTTATGTAGAATATAAAAAATACATTGAAAAAAATATTTCAAGAAGATATGAAGCAAAATAAAAATCAAAAAATAAGATTAGTAATGGTGATATTAGCATAAAAGATGCTGGAATTTAGTAACTTCAACAGTTATAACATGCTTAAGTTTTGTTCACATTAATATGGGATTGGGGTAAATAAAGTTAAGCAGTTTTTAGCTTCAGAACGCCTCAGATCCTAGAATACCTGGTGACAATGCAAGAAGGGATATAATATTCAGCGTTTCCCAAACGTATCTGATTATGTTGATAGAGAAAAAAGAGGTGTTCTGTGCGATTCCCGGCGGGGTGACGTGGGAAGGATTACCCCTGTGAACTCTTCAGTATAGAATTGCAGGATCAGTGGCTGTGGTCAGGTTATTTTCTTTCCACCAGTCTCTCGGATCTTGACAAAGGAATTACGATACCATTACTTTTTGATTTTTAAATTTTGTTCCCATATATCAGTTTTGGTGAAAATCACTTGGAAAAGTATGGAAAGTATTTAAGTACTACACATTTTATTATTATTATTATTAATTTATTTTTATTACCATAGCAAACCTCAAATGGAATAGGGCTTAAGGGACATATAGGAATGGTTGATAGCAAAACATAATTTAAAAATCAGTATGTGCATATCCATTAAAAAAAGTGAAAGCAATTAGTAAACATACCAAAGGCAAAGAAAGTCAAATTGTATGATACATGCTACGAGCTAAAACCTGAGGTACTTTAGTCTGCTTCTTTCCATCCTTAGGATGGTGAAGAATTATTTCTTCTCAGAGCAGGATTTCTGGGACTCGACTTGTAGGAGCAAAAGAACATGGCCAACGAGAGAGCAAGGACCTTAAGGGTAAGGTAAGGATCTCTGTTAGGTAGGCTGGAATAAAGGGTGAAAACAAATAAACAAAAGCAAATGGCAAACAAAAAATAGTAGCTTATTTCTTAATCACATGACAGTTTAAAGCAAGTGGCTCCCTGCCCTGTGATGACTCAGGATCCAGCGCCCCTTCTACTACTTTGTGACCCCACCATCCTCTAAGCCATCTTGGTTGTCTCTCATCCAGCCAGCAGAAAAGGGCAGGAGAGCATGGAGGATGCATACCCTCTTTGTAAAAGCCTTAGCTCAGAAATGATTACTTCTCACTTCACTCACTAGAACCCAAGCAAATGGCTTTACCTAACTACAAAGGAGGATGGGAAATGTATTAGAGGTGGGTAATTAGAAAGAAGAAAAAAACAAACAAACAGATTTTGGCCAGCAGCTAGCAGTCTGTTCCACAGAAGACATGAATTTTTCAGCAGGAAAGACATGAAGGTTCAACCTGGTGACCTGAAAAATCTAAGGGAAATAGCACAAAAGTGCACCGTGGTCAACTGGGAATACAAAAAGAAGTGACAAGAATACTTTCAACAACCAGATAAACCAATAAAAGTACTTCTACCAAAATCAATGAGTACACCCTCAGATTCAGAAGCACAGGTGAGGATAGTCACCACCAACACAACCAAAGGAGCCACCAACGAGGGATGCAAGCATAACCAATAACAGCCTTTATGGTGTGCTGAGGTCCAGTTACTATAATCCAGCACAAGGCCTTGGTTATTTACACAATCAGGAAGGCAAAGGCCAAAAAAGGGTATATACACAAATAAAGGTGTTTAATGCTTTTAGTCTTGTGTCCGTATTTCAAACAAATACATCAACATTTGCTAAGATATTGCCTTAGAAAAAGCTGATGCCAAAGAGATCAAGGATCATTGAAACACCCACCATTTGCTGTCCAGCCTTACTAACGATCTAAGGAATTTTCACCTTTGCAAAAGATTCTGATGAAACTTTTAAAATTTGGAGAGAGTTTGGACCTAAGTACCTGGCCCAAGATCTAAGAAGGGATCTGAGAAGGTTGCTCACCAGGCATCACTGTGGCTATCAGGTATCAGGTATGAATAAATTGTCTTCCTGACAGAAGAGGAGCACCCCAAGGAGCTGTGGAATTGAATCAGCATGACCATCTACCCTATACTAGTTTATTTTACCCAGAAAAGACTGGAATACACGCCCCCCCTGCCCCCAGAAAGTCCAGAACTTGAATAGAAACATGGGGTTTTGCTGACACTTCTAGATGAAAAGGAGACCAAAAATCTTTAGGAGATACCAAAAATGGTTAGACAAAGTACCAGGGTTTGTACTCATATTCTAGATAGGACACTGTCTGCTCCTTTCATTGGTTCTACTCTCTTCGACTGCTTCCTAACAGTCTGACCAGTCCTATATAATGCATGTGGGCCTCTGTTTCCGCCACATGAGCCAGGCCAGGAAACCACATGGTCTTTGTTCCCTTTACCAACCTATGTCAGGCCATTTGTTCCTGGAATCTGTAGTCAGCCAGCCAGATTCTGCCCAAACCCTTATAACATTCTTCTTTAAATTACTCTCAATATTGTGTATATAAAAAGGAGAAAGAGAGAGAGAGAAATTGGTTTTGCTCTTTTTAAAACATGGATGTGAAGTTAAAAGAGACAGGTAATTTAAAAAGAACTCACATAATATTCATTGATTGACTCTCAGGTCAAAAAGACTTTATCTAAATATTATAGTTTTGACCAACACTCCAGTTCTGATTATGTGGACTATGTTGTTTGACTAATTGGACATGATATTTTATCAAATCAATCAAAACAAAAACAAAAAAAAAACAGTCCAATCCATCAAAAACATAGGTTGATTTGGATTGTTTTTATTATTGAAAATCATGTGAATAGAGCTTTAAAAGGTATAAGGCTTCCGGTTTTGAATCAGGAATGTGGAAAACTAGAAAAAGTTGTTCTTACACTTACAAATTTGAAAAAAAAAGCTGAACAGTTCTGGCCAATATATAGGTATAGGCATATATGCTTTACCTCTTCACACAACCAAAAGAGGAAAACAACCAATTTAAAAACAAAAAACAACCAGAATTGCCAGAATATCAAACTGTATGGAAGTCCAACAACCAAGGAGTTAAAGAAGAAACATTCATCCAGACTGGTAGAAGGGGCAGAGATGGGCAGCCAGGGTGACAGGATGCATGGCAAGGTGGCAGCCGACAGACAGGACAGTCCCATATTCATATGCAGATAAACCAGGCTGAACAACTGTGGATCAAGAGAGACCACACAACTCAGGGTTCCAGAGCAGGGAAAATAAAGCCTTGGAACCTCTAGCTGTAAAAATCTGTGGGGATTGTAATGGCAGGAGAAACTGCCAGTCTCTTGAAAGCAGAGCAAGAGCCTAGCAAGCAGCATTGTTCCTTCTCTGACCCATCCCCAACATACAGCCCCAAAA
>PVJI01019088.1:0-31972 GCA_004026765.1 Micronycteris hirsuta
GAATGTGAAAGGCAGGAGTTACATAAAGGCAGAATAAGAAGGAAAAATGAAAATGAAATGACTACTGGGTGCTCCATGTTATGGGATTAACTAATTTAATTCTGAAAACAATTGAGTAGCAATTACTATCCCCATCTCATAGATTAAACAGATAATGTCAAATTTCCTCTTTATTATTTATTAACCATCAACTCTGGGTAAGTAACTTAACTTTTTTAAACCTCAGTTTCCTCATTGATTAAAATGGGGGAATACAAATTTCCAAGTGCCAGGGCTATTGTGTTGAATCAGATACAGTAGCACACACCAAGCCCTTAGCCAGGGCCTGGATCGTGGTAGCTAACACATGCTGATTTACCACACACCAGGCACTGAGTTAAGAAATTTAAATTCATCACCTCATTAAATCTTCACACTAACTTTATGGTAGGCACTCAATTATTATTGTTCTTCTAGGTAATAATACATTTTATTATTATTTTATGGTAGTTCAGAGAGATTGTCATATGCCCAAAATCAAGAAATTAACAAGTGGCAAAATTGATATTCAAACTTAGCTTTGTTGGAGGGGAGAACCCAGAAACTTTTATGACTACCCCACATCAGAAGATGATAGAAATGCTTAAAATTACCTCAATATTTTTTCCCTATCAAGCTTCTGATATGGACTCTGATGAGAGAATAAGACATTTGCCAGGCATAAGATTACATGTTTATATTTAAAAATGGACTAAGATGTAAACATGGTAAAGGCTGGAAAACCACATGTGAAAGCGACCAATGTAATTGGAGGAGGGACTGTACAGCAATGGCGCTTGAGTGTCTGTGGCTGTGCTCACCCATCCTCTGTGGCATTAGTACAGAGCAGTGTCCCAGAAGGAGGGTTCAGGTGGCATTAGACAGGAGATAAAATGAAGCAGGTGAGAGGACATAAACACTTGCTAATTTTACACTCCACATCTAAGTTATAAACCAGCCCTCCCCAACCCTGTGCATGTGACACAATTGTAAATATACGGGCAGCATCTAACTTAGTTTTATTAGGTGTTTCTGTGGGCAAATCCACTATTTGAGGGTGAAGAATTTGACAATCTGTTTGAGGTGCAGGAATGGGGAAGGGAGCTCTGAGAGAATGACGGAAGGACAACAGAGCTTGTTCAATTATCACTGGGCTCTTTGCAGAATTTAGGGTTTTATTTTCGTATCAGGTTTGCAAGTTTGGGGATAGAGCTGAACTGCTGGAGGAGATTTTGAAGACTGTCTGGGGGGAAATTTGAGATGGGGAAAACACCTAGACTTGGCATCTGAGAAGGAATTTACAGAAAAAGAGAAACATCTAGTGGAAATTTTTATTATACTTTTTTTTTTTTTAAGATTTTATTTATTTATTTTTAGAGAGAGGGAAGGGAGGGAGAAAGAGAGGGAGAGAAACAGCAATGTATGGTTGCCTCTCAAATGGCCCTCATGGGGACCTGGCCCGCAACCCAGGCATGTGCCCTGACTGGGAATCGAACCGGGACCGCTTGGTTCCCAGCCCGCGCTCAATCCACTGAGCTACACCAGCCAGGTTATTATACTTTTTTGCTGTGTTGCATATGATATCCGTTTTTTACTATCTCCCATGAAATCTTCAGTAAAATTTTCATGTTGAGAGCTATTGCTCAAAAGAATGTTTTTTGTTTGTTTTTGTTTTTGTTTGGTGAGAGAATGAAGAGCTGGGTTCTACTTTAAGGTAAGGAGAGCATACCAACACTACAATTTCTTTTTAGCCTACAAAAACAATTGCTTCACACTTGAATTTACCTGTAGCACTCTCAGTTCATAACTATTTTCCTTAAAGAATTATTTCTGTTTATACAATATTTCCCTATTTCCGATGCTATGACACTAGTCCTCTGGGCTAACTGGGGCAGGGTGGGCAAAGTGCTGAGTCATAACAAGTAACTGACGCAACAAAATGTGGTGCTATAATGTGGCTAAATAAACCCTGATTGTAACTGGTGTATGTGACCTCTTAGAGTGAGTTCTGCTTTATTTGATAAACAGGTCAGGAGTTTGCAGTGTGGGGCTGGGGTGCTTCTAACACTCAAGCCCTTTTAATGGAGACTTTCTGGATTGGAACTGTAACAAGCTTCTTTTAGGAGATCTATTAACTTGTCTAAACTGGACATCCCAAAGGTGACACTAACATATGTAAATTCCTTAGATTAGCAAGACCAGGTCTCTTCTGGGGATTACTCTCACATAACATCAATTATACTTGGCTACAGGACTAAATTAAAGCAAGAAGAGAATCCCTTCCCTTTAGTTTCCTTGTACTGTCCACTGAGGCATTGGGGTATACACTGAATGTCCTGTTGTCTTCTGTTAAATCTACAGCTGGCGAACTTGTGATCTATGTTCTCAGTGGTTCTCCTTTGCTGACCTTGGCTCTTGTTGACATTGCTGGTCCCTTGAATCTCTGCCATGTCATTCACATAGTCCTCAATCCAAGATACATATATCCTGGGTCACCATGGCTGACTTTGGCAAGATTTCTAGCTTTCTGATCTACTATCTCTTCTGTTCTACTCTGGGGCACATTGGAGTTGCTGAATTCCTCTTGTATGCTTGAGATCTAGGGGAGGAGTGCAAGTGCTAACTGGGCGGTCTGCCAGTGACAGCACCACACCGCACCGCCTCTCTGGCACTTCCTCTTTCACTGTTGCCCTGTGAGTCTTTATGTCTTCTTGGCTGTTCCCTGGAAAGCCAGGCAGCTGTTGCTTCTGCTCTAGGAACTGTCCGCCCTGTCATGGACCTTCTCTGGGTTTCCCAGCTCTGTGCCTCCCTCGCTGAAGTTCAGAAAAGTCTGAACCATACGTGCCTGGCCTCCCGTGTCCTTGTTCCTCTCGCCAGAGTCCTCCTCCTTGCCTCCTTCTCTGTCACGTGCAACTGCACATTTGTCTTCTCATTTCATCTCTCCTACTCCAGCCTTATTCATGGTTTTAAAAGTATATAAAGTATGGGGAACAAGGGGGAGAAACCTAACTTACTAATAGAAGAACATACATTAGGAAAAATTTAAAATTTATTATACCTCTTTCATGGTCAAAGCAGACGAAGGAACTAATAGCAAATGAGAAAAGACAGGTTCATCATTCTCACATACTTTACCACGGTCTAGTAGGAAAGATGCCCTCATTAACACTCAGAAGGAAGACTGAGGGTGAGTGTTATAATAGAAACACAAAGTTTTGGGAGAATTGGAGAGGGAGGTGTCCACTGTGGTTTAAGGAGAGTAGGAGTGGGGAATTTCTGGGAGCAGGAAGGAGAGGACACAGAGGGCCGATAGGACGAGGGAGGAGGGCAAGGCAGAAAGAAAGACATGGTGACAGCAAGGGAGGGCACAGTGACAGAGTGTGGGGTCCGTGGTGTGCAGTAACGTGGGGTGGGTGGCAAGTCTGGGAGCCCGATCTGATGCCAGGCTCTCTGAGCTCTGTAATGTACTCTCACCGGAAGAGGAAAAGTTGGCGAATGTTTACTAACCCAGGTAATGATTTTTCTGCTAGTCTTTCATCTCTTTCAAATAAAGTCTGTTTACTTGTCTAATGAATAATTCCCACTCCAACTCGTGTAGCTGGAGAGTTAGAACCTTTTTCTTCCCACTCATGAGGGAGTGAAAATCACTATGTAGTTGACTTTCAAGGAGCTATTTGTGGGACTGTCTGGTCTGACTGGAATAAAGGCTCTTTTCTTGTTTCTCACAGGCCAGTGTGGTTTGTGATTTAATGACCAGGCAGAGCGCTGGAATTAATACTGGTAATATTTTAAGCTTGAATGAGGAAAAAGGAGGTAGGAATTTTAAATTGTCAGTTCTCTCTCTCTCTGTGTGGGCAGCTTTCTGTCTTCTTGGAAAAAGTTTAGGCCAGGCAAGGCTTATAATCAGTTCAAAAAAAAAAAAAGAGTGTGAAAAGAAAAAGCCCCTACTAAAACTTTACATTTCCTTTTAACACAATTGAATTTCTAATGAATTTGTATCCTTTAAGACGATGCATCCGAAAAAAAGTGATGGTTTGTGCAGATTAATTTACTTAAAAAAAACTATGATTCTGGACTTAGCTATCTAAGCAGGCGTGCTTGACTGAAGTAAGATTCACAGTCACACTTTTCCCTTAATGCCCTTGAAGAGAAGTTTTTTATTTATATTTTCTTCAAAGAGAATAAGAACCAAGAAGAAAGTAACACCCAAATGTTTTTTATTTCTGAGAGGACTGTTCTTTATTTTCTAATGCCTGTTAATAAAGCAGGGTGGAGGGGGATAAAGGAGAGAAAAAAATGGGGACAACTGTAATAGCATAATTAATACAACATACTTAAAAAATAAAAAGAGAAATATTCATCAAATACAGAATATACTTTTCGGCAAAATGAGGCACTGGATGGAACAGTCGTTACTATAGGAATGGAGGTTTTCCAAACATGGCTGCTTTTGGTGATAGATTGTGTTGTAGAACTGAGTGAGAGATTGTAAGGTCTCCCTCAACTAATTCATCCTTTTAAAATACTTACTTTTTTGCTAGTTGCTTAGTTATTTTTTAATTTCTAACTTCAAATTCTCTGCCACTTAATTTTTCTTACCTGATCTTATTCCAACAATGACATAAAGTTCAACGTGATTACCCTCATTATGCTTTTGATGAAATTTTGATTCACAGAGTCTTAAAAAAGGCCAGAACAGGGATTCAAAACCAGGGCTTTCTAACTCAGAACTGCATGCCATTCCCAATATCTTCTACCCTGTCTTCCCCAAGGGAACTATGTATACATAGTAAAGGCATTAGTGACTGTTAGGTCATGATAAAAATGATTTGAAATCTTTTAAGATAGCAAAAAATAAGTAAACCTTTCTAAGGTGCCTTCAGGAATCTCATGTTTAACACACAAATGGCCCACTCTCCCATCAAGCATGACCACGAGAATGAATCTAGTTATTTTATCAGGTTTTTCTTTTCTTTTCTTGACATCCCTGATCTGACCATTATTGGTCTCCTTGGCCATTCCCATAGGTCATCTCTACCCATCTGATAACTGACCTTCTGGTTTTCTTTTTTCTTCCCTTACAGATTATTTATATATTTTCCCCAAATGTGGACATGAGCCACTTCCTTACTTCCCCAAAGCATAACTACCCCCAGGTGGTAGCATTTAGAAAATGTTTCAAAAGTCTCATGAATTACAGAGGGATATTGCAATGCAGAAAAGAAGAAACACAGTGAAACCCTGTATCAGAGACCAATAGATTCAAGTCCAAGATTTTTGCAACATTTAGCAGCTCACAGCTTTGAAGACAGCCATGTATCACTGTGCCCCACATGCTGCTGGGACCAGGCCAGGTACCATTCCAGATGGGTGTGCCTCTTTCCTGTGTTGCAGGCTCTTCGCTCGGAAGGGAAATTGTCTGTCCATGACCACCCTCAAGTTATCATCTTCATCCTTATCACAATCATGCTGGGTTGCAGAGCCCGCACTGAGGACTGCTTCCTACAGGAAGGCTCCTCATTCCCTGACTTCGCCTCCAGCAGAGGGCTTGACATTCACTTCTGCATAACCAAAAGACCCATTATGTTTTATGCCAAGCCAGTTTTTTCCCAAAGAGAAAGTCTCCCACCCGACTGGAGAAATAGAAAACTACCGATACATTTAAGCATTTCTCCTGCTTTCTTCAAAAGTATAGGAATATTGAAGTGCAGGCTCTGAGAACCTCAGCACCCAAACACAATGGAAAGTCTGTTTTTCTTTGTTACTCCTTTAGGCAAGGTTAATACTTTAAGTGTAACACATTATGAAATATTCAGGTTATTTTCTTTTCCCTATTAGAATATGAGATGACTTTCTAGTGTTTCTAAATAAAGATCAATTATAGTGTAAGATATGATGTGCTGGGGCAGGGGTGCAGCATTCGCCACCAGTGGGTGCTTTGTCGAGTTCTTGGTACTCGACTGCCTATGGAAAAAACACTGAAACTTTCCTGTTGAAATGTTTCATGAGTGATTGTCATTAGATTTGTCCCCTGGATTTGTCAAGAGTTTGTTCCTTTATCTGGTTTAGAACACGATACTCTTTTTTTTTTTAAGATTTTATTTATTTATTTTTAGAGAGAGGAGAAGGGAGGGAGACAGAGAAGGAGAGAAACAGCAATGTATGGTTGCCTCTCACATGGCCCTCATAGGGGACCTGGCCCGCAACCCAGGCATGTGTCCTGACTGGGAATCGAACCAGGACCTTCTAGTTCCCAGCCCGCGCTCAATCCACTGAGCTACACCAGCCAGGGCTAGAACACAATACTCTTAGTAGAAATGTTTAAATGATTCTTGAATGAGTCAACTTGGTACTGTTAACTGGGCACAGTTTCTCCTTTTAAAATTTTGTTTATTGGTATATTTTCATTTGATAGTACTATAATTATACTTCCTGGATCGAGCCAATCTTTTACTCTGTGACTTTGAGCAAGTTACTTAATCTCTCTGCATCTCAATTTTCTTTTTTCCTAATTGATTGTAACAATACCTGCCTCATAAAATTGTTGCAAGGATTAGATGGAAAAATACACGTAAGGGCTCCACCCAGGGCTTGATGCACAATGTGTTCAATCATTGTTAACCAATGTTAAATCATTGTTAACTATGATTATTAGTTTTGGTAATACTAGCAGTAATTTAACCTGATACGGGTCACTAATTGTTTACTCTCTCAATATGAATGTAACTGCTGACGACCAAAAGATGTCACGCTCAGGGGAGTTAATATTTTAAGTCTCTGGATTCAGGTCTTGGTTCTGCCACTTGCAAGCTGTGTGATGTTAGCAAATTACTCAGACTCTCTGAGCCTCATTTTCCTCATCTGTAAAATGAGGGTGATGATGGCACTTACCTCACAGCCTGCTATGAGGATTAAATATGGTAATCTATGTAAACAATTTGGCATAATGTCTAGCACAGAATAAGACCTCAAACATCAGCTTCTTCTCTGTTCACTTTTTCCTTTTGCCTTTTTTTACATTATTAGTCTCATTACCCAACTTTCACTACTGTGAATAGTGTCCATATCCTGAAAGAATTGCCTCCTCCAGGGTGCAGAGAGGCATCGTGAAGTGTGCAGGGCTGAGAAACACTTGCAGGTCAAGAAACGGGTATCTAGTTAAAATTCAGACAAGTATTTTGCTTCAACCCAAAATGACAAGTTTAAGCCAAAGAAAAATTCTTAAGGAAAATACGAGGGGAACTCTTCTCAACATTCACACAAATAGTCAAGGATGTGGCTTATTGCCTCACCTGAAGGGTGGGTTTCCCTGCCTTCCTGGACTCCAGTCAGCACTGAGTCATGGCTGTGTCACCCCCTCTTCCCTGCCCAATGCCACTTCCTGAGGCCGGTGAGGATTTTCCTCGGACAGCTGCCAGGGCTGTAATGACCTTGTTGTCTTATAGGGACACCAGAAGGAGTGTGATGTTATGAAACATAGCTCCAGCCTAGGAAACTGGGGATTTGGCTTCTGGCCCTGACTTCAGCTTGATATGTCAGTTGACCTTGGGCAAGTCATTAACATTTTTCCACTGCAGTTCTTAAAAGTGTAAAGTAGAAAGAATAATGTTCATACTTCTGAACTCCTAAGATGATTTTGAAGAGTCCACAACATATGCAGAAGCCATTTGAAAATTTTTAATATTTATACATTTAAAATGTTATTTAAATACCATTTAAATATAAATTTTACACAATAAACTATTATTTGTGTAATATAGTTCAGTGTGATGAAGAGAGCTGGACTTGGAGATGAAAAGAGATCCAATTTCAGTTTTGATATCTGCTAATTTTGTGACCTTAGGTAAACTTCTTTCTTCAAGTCTCATTTTCTTCCCAAGTAAATCAGTCTTCCCAATATTGAAGATGGAAGAAAATATGCAACATTTTTGTCCTATTATGTTTTATTAAGAAATGCATAAAAAAGATTAGTGTATGGAGAAGGTGCTGTGACTGATGAAACAGTCAAAACTGGTTTGCCAAGTTTCATGCTGGAGATTTCTCAATACTCGACTGCCTGTGGAAAAAACACTGAAACTTTCCTGTTGAAATGTTTCATGAGTGATTGTCATTAGATTTGTCCCCTGGATTTGTCAAGAGTTTGTTCCTTTATCTGGTTTAAACACAATACTCTTGATAGAAATGTTTAGATGATTCTTTTTTTTTTAAAGATTTTATTTATTTATTTTTAGACAGAGGGGAAGGGAGGGAGAAAGAGAAGGAGAGAAACAGCAATGTATGGTTGCCTCTCCTGTGGCCCTCACTGGGGACCTGGCCTGCAACCCAGGCAAGTGCCCCGACTGGGAATCAAACCGGGACCCTTTGGTTCCCAGCCCGCACTCAATCCACTGAGCTACACTAGCCAGGGATTATTTTCTTTTTCTTACCTTATTTCCATGACTAGAATCTCCAGCACTCTGTTGAATAAGAATGATGACAGCAGATACCCTTGCCTTATGCCTCAGAGAAAGCATGCTGTCTTTTAGCACTAAATATAAGATAAACTCTAAGGTTTTTGTAGGTGTTCTTTAATAAGTTGATGAAGTTCCCCCTCTATTCCTATTTTCTGAGAGGTTTATTTTTTTTATCATGAAAGGACATTGAATTTTGTTAATTGCTTTTTCTGTATCAATTGGTATGATCATATTGTTTTTCTTTTTCTTTTTACTTTTTTGGTTGTTGTTCAAGTACAGTTGTCTCCATTTTCCCCTCACCACTACCCCCCGTACCCCAGCCATCCCCACCTCCCACCCTCAATCCTACCCCCCTTTGACTTTGTCCATGTGTCCTTTATACATCTTCCCGACAACCTTTCCCCCTTTTACCCTCTCCCAACTCCCCTCTGGTCACTGTCAGTTTGTTCTTAATTTCAATGTCTCTGGTTATATTTTGCTTGCGTGTTTGTTTTGTTGATTAGGTTCCACTTATAGGTGAGATCATATGGTATTTAGGCTATGAATATGGTGCATTAAAATGATGATTTTGAAGTACTGAACCAGACTTGTATACCTAAAATGATCCTACTTTTCCCTGATGTTTATTTTTTAATATATTGCTGAATTTTATTTTCTAATATTTTGTTAAAGATTTTTGCATCTATATGAGGAATTATGGGCTATGCTTTTTTTGGTACTATCTTTGTCTGGTTTTGGTGTCAGGATAATTAATATCAACTTCATAAAGTAAATTAGGAGATGTTATGTCCTCTTATGTTTTCTGGAGCATATGTGTAGAATTCATGTTAGTTCCTTTTAAAATGTTGGGTAGAATTCCTCAGGGAAACTGTAATTTCTGCTTCAATATCAAACATTACTTAGAAATTATGAGGAGGGAGTAAATCTATTATATTTACCCATATTTTTGCTTCCTTCATTTTTCTTGTTCCTCATATTCCAATATTCCTTCTTTTATTGTTTTCTTACTGTTTAGAGAACTTGTTTTAGTCATTATTTTAGGGTACGTCTTCTGGCAATAAGCCCTCTTAGTTTTACCTCATCTCAGAGTACCTTGATTTCCTTTTTACTCCGGAATGATCTTTCACTGGGTATAGGAATATGTATTGACAGTTACATTTTTTAATGCTTGAAAAATACTGTGCCATTTTCTTCTGGCCCATAATTTCTGATTAGAAATTGTGCACAATTATATTTGCTTTTTGTATTTATAAAGGTGTCTATTCTCTCTGGCTGCTTTCAAGAGATTTTTTGTCTTCAGTTTCTGGAAGTTTATGATAAGGCTTAACATGGATTTATTTGAGTTTACCTTGGGTAGGACTCATTTATAATTTTGAATCTGAAGGTTTCTGGTCTTTTGCCAAATTTGGGGATTTTTCAAGTATTATTTCTTTAAGTACTTTTTTTAGTTCAGTCTTTCTTCTCTCCTTCTGAGATTCTGATGACATTAATGTTAGATCTTTTGATATAGTTCCACCCACCATTCCCTGAGGCTTTAGTTACTTAATTTTTTCTATTTTAGTTCTGTTGTTCAGAATTAGTAATTTACATTAGTCTATCTTCTTGTTCACCGATTTATTTTTATCTCTTCTCCATTCCTTTTTTGAGTATTTTATCTGGGTAAGTGTATTTTTTAATTCTAAAATTTCATTTGGTCCTTTTGTCTTTCTTTGCTGAGGCTTTCTTTTTTCTAAATTTGTTTCAGTTGTGTTGGTAATTGCTCATTTAAGCATTTTTACTATGGTTGCTTTAAAATCTTTGTGAGATAATTCTAATATCTCTGTTATCTTAATGTTACTATCTATTGATTGCCTTTTTGCATTCTGTTTGAGACTTCCTAGTTCTTGATATAGTGAGTGATTTTTTTAATTGAAAAATAATTTCATATTATGTTATAGAACTCTGGATCTTTTTCAAACTTTCTGTTTTAATTGGCTTCCCCTCACTTTTGTAAAAATAGTTACCTGGCTTTTTTTTTTTTTTAGCAGAGGAAACTTCTCTCCATTACTGCCAGGTATATGTAGAAGTCCAAGTTTCCCACATGGCTTCCATTGGAAAATGTATAAATATAGAGAAACATAGACATGGACATAGACATAGACACAGATACATGTGTGTGTGTGTATGTATATGTATATATGCATGTATGCATATGTATGTATATGTATATATATGGAGGAAACTTAAAAATCTGGAATTATCTTCTGGAGGGTGGATCCCTTATAGTACCAGCTTTCTCCTACTAGGTGAGTATTCTGGGAATCCATCTGTATCAGTGTACCAACTGGTATTGTTGTGAGAGGCTGCGTTCAACTTCAGGGATTTTTTGTTTTTAACTCTTTCAGTACATTTGCCCATTTTTATGATGGGTGATTTACAAGCACACCTACCCACACTAGGCTGAATGTTCAGAAGTTTTTGACCAAAAATGGCATGACCCTGTGCCCCACCCTCCCTATTCACCTGATCTTGCCCCAAGTGATTTGTCTTTGTTTCCAAGGATGAAAAGGGTCCTCAAAGGGATACATTTTGCTGACATAGAAGAGGTGAAACAAAAAATGACAGAATTACTAAAAGGCATCAAAATCGGCAAGTTCAAAAACTGTTTTGAGCCCTGGCTGGTGTAGCTCAGTGGATTGAGCGTGGGCTGGGAACTGGAGGGTCCGGTTCGATTCCCAGTCAGGGCACATGCCTGGGTGGCAGGCCAGGTCCCCAGTGAGGGCCATGTGAGAGGCAACCATGCATTGCTGTTTCTCTCCCTCTTTCTCCCTCCTTTCCCCTCCCACTAAAAATAAATAAATAAAATCTTTAAAAAGAAAAGTAAAAAAAAAACTGTTTTGAGCAGTGGGAAAAAAGTCTTGATAGATGTATTACATCAAAGGGAGTGTACTTTGAAGGTGACTAGAGTCTAAACATGTAAGAATACATACACAATTTTTTATAAATAAGTTTTTAGGGGTCCTCCCTTGTGTATATATGTGTATGCATGCATGTGTTTGAGACTCTGAAGATGTTGGGGGCTCTTCTTCACTTCTGGGCAGCTCTGGCTCCCCGTGTAGTCTCCAGTGACGCTATGAGTGGGCAGCATCATTACAACAGGGTAGTAGTAAAAGTCTTGACTCTCCACTAGTCTCCTTTGGTGCCACCCTAGCAGGTCAAGGGAGGAGTGCTTCATTTTTGCTGCTGGGGTTGAAAGTCCAGAATCACCCCAGAGTCCCATTGATACCATGGGATGGGGTGTGTAAGGACTCTAAAGGCCAGTGGGGGTGAAACCCTGGCTCCCTACTTGATCTTCTCTGACACCACCCTGGTAGAGAGATTAGGATGCCTTATTACAGCCTCTCAAGGGTGGCAATCCAGGCTTCCCACTCAGTCTTTGCTTGTGTGGGGAGGAGTGAGGTGTCAGTTTTTCTGTGGTATTTGGTAGGAGTAGAGTGTGTTTCTGTTTTGTTAGATTTCCCCTTTCTTCATCCTTTGGTTAGAGAGAGAGAACTTTGTTGGGGTTTATTAGTCTGTTCTCATTGGCCTTTCAGTGATGCTGGCTTCTGCAGCTCTAAGTCTGGTAAATATGAGGCAAAAAGAGAACCCAGGGAAATGACTACCATGCTGTTTCTCAGATCCCAAGGTCCCTAGTCAGCCTTCCTAATTCTCTCTGTCTTTGAGTCTCCTCACATTTGTTTAATGTATAATGCCCAAAGTTTTTAGTTGTTCTTAGTGGGAAGAGTAGGGAAAAGTATGACTATTCCATCTTCCCAGAAGAGAATATCCCATGTATTCTTAAAATAAGTCCCATTAAAATGTTCAAAGATATAACTTGATCTTCTATGCTATCCCTTTCACTTAGTTTTCCCTTAACACAGAGTGTTCCTAAAGTGGTTGCGGTGGGGATTTACAAGTCCCAAATGTATTTTTTAGGATGTTAACAAATCCTACAAGTAAAAGGACAGATAAGTTTAAGGACAGCTGTGTTAAATAGTTTTCCTTACTGCTGATTTTTTTGAGGCTTTTAATGTATTAGTGTATATTCCCACTTTCCAAAGCAATGGATTCTTGAACAAGGGACTAAATAGATAGATTTGTTATTTTAGAGAAGTAGGAAGGTAGTGATGTACATGTAAATAACCAAGAAAATTGTAATTGCTAAAAAATTTTATTAAGATTGAAGTAATCTTTTCATACTACTCACCAATAGGCAGAAGTATATATTAAAATGCATGAAACACAGTAAAGACTTTAAATTTCTTTGTGGGAAGACTATTTGTTACACTAGCATGTACCACTCCTGGTTACATTCCCTGACCCCATCCCTATCTGTGGAATATCTTTTTAGTTCTCACAGATTTATAAAACACTTCCTGGGCTTTAACTTGTAGATTTCTTAATGAACTCTACATGCACTTAATGACATGGAGAAGTTGAGGGAGTAATGATTACTGAATGGAAACTAAAGGCATATTTGAAGGGTTTCAAACACACTATGCTGGGCTACAAGAAACAATAAACAGAGTGGAATGCTCTGTAACCTTGTAGAGAGACACTATTTTTAGCCACCTGATAAACTAGTCAGTCTCTACTTTGATTACAGTAAAGACTTGATCAATAAACAATATTGGTCAGAGATAATCCAATGCATTATCTGTTTAAAAAGTAATTTCTTGCTGTGATATGTTTGAATAGCTGGGTACAGAAAACAATATGCTTTCTTTCCTTTAGTATAAGTTGGAGAGGGGTAAAGAATGTCTAAAGTGGAGGAGGAAAGAGAGGACCCCCTAAGGAAGGATGTGGTGAGATGGTGTAACTGAACAAATTCCATGTGAAGGAGATGGCAAATTCTACATTGTCATTGTCCACAAGAGCACCCATTTGTCTGGGCCAAAGATTACATGTTTGCGTTGGAGCACTATACATGCCCCTTTCTAAGTTCAAAACCATTTTGAAAGCAAAAGAGGACTGTTCGTTCCTTCCCTTAAATTATAGCTTTCACTTGGCTTATGAACCCACTGGTAAGTATGTTTTCCATACCATCTGGCTCCTGTTCCTGCTCTTGCCTAAAATCATAGGGAGCGGGCTTGGAGGCAAGTCTCCTGCATTTAATAAGCTTGTGGCCATCATGTAGCAGCTTCCAAATTTCCTAAAGCCATCCTCTCTAAATGGATCTTAGTAGTCACGAAGAAATAATCCAAAACATCTTACTGCAGATCATGTCTATTTTTAATTGTTTGACTGAAAATTTTCAAATATATAAAAAATACATAGGGTAGTACAATGAACTTCCATGTACCTCTCAACCAGCTTCAACAATGAACAACTTTTAGCCAATCTTCTTTATATCTCCATCTACTTGCGTTCCCACCCAGGATATTTTGAAGCATGTCCCGGACATCATATTATTTCATTTATAATCATTTCACTATGTATTTCTAAAAGATAAAGAATTTTATTAAAATAACTACAATACCATTTTCATGCCTGAAAAAGCAACAATTTATTAATTTAATGAACTATACAGTCAGTATTAAATTTTCAAAATTATCTTTTATCTTTACAGTTTGTTTGAATCAAAATCTAAATAGTACCCATATACCTCCATAAATCTCTTTTAATCTATAGGTTCTCTTTCTTTCTCTCTTCTCTTTCTCTGTGAAGGTTGTTTAAAAAAATAGGTCATTTGTCTCATTTTGTTGATTGTATCTTTGTTGTATGATTTAATATGTTTCTGTGTTTTCTGTGAATTGATAGATGACAATTGTTAAATCATAAGGGATAGTTTTACTTTTAATCCTGAACAAATTGACCAATGACAATGGTAGCAATTACTAACTTTAGCTCCTTGGAGGTCACGTCATGGTTAGCTCTATCCATGTCAGATAGGAGGAGCTCAGAACACTGGCTAGGGCATAGTATTATACAAGGGATAGAGGAGTTCTAGCTGGAGAATGATCAGAAATGAGATGGAGAGATTTGAGCTAGACTTTGATACGTTGGGTAGATAGGATAGGTCAGATTGGCATTCCAGACAAAGATGTAAGGGTGTGCCCTGGCAAAGGTGTGCAGACTACTTTGGTTCATGTCGGGGGAAATGCAGGTATGGTTAGAAAAATATATCTGGGTCTTGAAGTCTGCTTCGCAGTGTAGACTTTATTCCCTAGGCAATGAGATGCCACTGAAAACTTATATGGTTGATCATTGGAGGAGAGACTCACTTAAATGCGTAGAGTCAGGAAGGGTGGTTGTTAATTATAGTTTATAAGGCTGTAGGCACGAAACCATCTGGAGGCCAGGTTTGAGCAAAAAACGACAATCTCCTTTTGTATTCTGAACTGATCTAACACCTTCCTGCCAAGGGAAAATGGTGAGAGAAGAAGGCTGTGGCCTTTTGCCTTCTGCTTATTGCGCTAAATGGCTATTTTAATGAAGCTCCCTTTTGTCTCTCAGCACCACTGGCCTGTAAATATTTCCACTGGAGCAAGGAGAGGTATCAGCTGACTACTTTATTCATCAGAGTGACAATGTTAGCTTTCCACCTTCCTAATGAAATTCTCCAGTTTGCTGTGAAAATAGCAGGAAGCCAGCTATTTTTAGCAAAGGAAAGCAACAAGTCTAAGCAGTGTGCAGAGAAGGCGAAAAATAGAAGCACAAAGTCTAATGATTAGTACAACCAACAGTACTGCTTACAACATCCCATATTTTGTAACTGGCAAAAGCAGAGTGTTTTGATTTTTAAACCAGAGTAGAGCCTACTGGTTCCTTTGCTATTATGTTTAAATAATGTATTCATTCAAGGAGCAAGCTATCTTTAGATTTCAAAAGAACAAATAATGTACTTTTTGAAATAAACCAGCTAGTAAGTGAAATCATGCTCATATAGTGATTTCTTCTCTATGAAAAACATTTTGAATCTAGGAACTGGTGTAATAAATATTTGCAGTCAATTTCCTGGAAAACTTCCACTTTCCCATAATTCTGTATTAAATTTCTATAACTTCCAACAACCTCACTTGAGTTAAAAGTTACAGATTGTGTTCACAGTATTTAATGGGACGTGGAATACAAAATTTTTTATGCTTAGAATTTTGGATTCGTATCACCTCCAGTGTGACTTTCCATCACCATGCTGGTATTCCCTGAGAGACATGCATTCTTTGCTTAAAACTATACAGAGATGTGGGGAGGAATTTACTAATTTATGAGATCAGTTCTACTCTAATTGAAAAGTTCTTCTTTCTAATTAAGCTGAACTCTTTCTTGTAATTTCCATTCATAAAGGCTTCTCGCTACATGAAAATAGACAAATATTTTCTTTTTGAAGTAGTTCACTTTTATTGTATTTTTCCCCATCGCTATTTATGCCCCCATACCATTTCCATCTCCACCCACTCCCCTCCCTGCTGTAACCACTGCACTGTTGTTCATCTTCATGAGTTCTTTTCCTTTTTTACTACTCTTTTTAAAAAAGATTTTATTTGTTTATTTTTAGAGAGAAGGAAAAGGAGAGAGAAAAAGATAGAGAAACATGGATGTGTGGTTGCCTCTCGCACATTCCCTACTGAGGACCTGGCCCACAACCCAGGCATGTGCCCTGACTGGGAATTGAAATGGCGACTCTGATTCTCAGGCTGTGCTCAATCCACTGAGCCACACCAGCCAGGGCTCTTTTTTGCTATTATTAATCCATATTAATTCTTTAAAATTTTTAAGTTTCTATCATTGTTTCTATGGTCTTTTTTTACAAAGCAAACAAGCTCATTGCCTTCATTCTTTCTCATGCGATTGGATTTCCAGCCAATCAAGTTACAGGTATAACCTGACCAGAGTATATTTTTAATAGGCTAAGATAATTCTTAGTCATTTGATACGTGTCCCACCTTTGGTTCATATCAAGCTTATATTCAACTCATCTTCCTAGATTTTAAATTAATGAATACAGTTGTGGTACACCTGTGTGTTCAATTTGAGGAGTATCTTTCTGACATCCTTCTACCACATCTGCTTTGTGAACCAAGATCTGTGGCCCAGAGCACCTGGTTGATTCTTTCACTGTGGACTGACATTAGGCATATACACAAAATATGTTTGCTCAGACCTTCAAAGGGTTGATACTTCTTCATCTGTGATTTTACTCTTAGTTGCCAAAGTAAATAACTAAATTAAAAAAGAAAATTGAAAGGGTCTATGTTTACTCCAAGGTCAATAAATGATGAGTTGATTAGTTTATGTAGTTGTTAATATTTCAAAGGATTGTTAGAGTAATTTTATGTATTTACATAATACATTTCACTGCAAATAATCTTCCCTAGCATTGGGTTTGATATTTTTCTAAATTATTTTCTCTTTGATGAGTGGCTGTGGTTGTCAATTTCAGGAAGTCTGCTGAAAGCTTGATCAAAGAACAAATTGAAAAATCCATATAATAATGCTTAATCACTAATTCCATTGTCTTCATTACTCTTGTCAAGCCTCCATATGTTACCAGGGACAATTATTAACTACAAAATCATCTTCCTGAGTAATATAAACCAAAAATTTTTCTTGAGACATTTCTACTCTTAAAAAATACTAACACAAAGTGAGAGCAAAATTTAGCAGAAACAATTGGAATAAATCTTGAACATTTTCTTAGAATAGAATTAAATTATATTTGCGTACCATTGGTAATGCTAGTGTTCATTTTAATATGTAAACCTCTCACTTCCTTTGTAACATTTTCTCAGTGTTTACATAATTATAACTGGGTGTTCTGAGGTATCCATCAGGAAAAACTTCTGTCATATTTTAACATGTGTCTAGCCCCAAATCCTAAATACACAACTACTATATTTAAAAAGGAAGGGAGTTGTGTGGATCCTAAATTGATGCCAAAGTGGCATCCACAGGCTGTAAAATATATGATTCTTCTCCAATTTGTAAACAACAGAATTCATCAGAATGTTCAAACATTTCATTGCCTTATTATGAAGGGTTGAACTCATAGTTAACCCAATGTATTCAGTAACCATTTAACTATTTGCTCCTGGGAAGAGCTTATTCTGGCTTAGACAGATTGTGCTAGTTATTTCCTTTTCTTTCCTTTCCTTCCCTCCCTCCCTTCCTGCCTCCTTTTCTCCCTCCCTCTCTCCCTTCCTTCCTTCCACCCTTCCTACCATTTCTTTTTTCTTTCTTTTAAATTTTCACCTGAAGACATGCTTATTGATTTTAGAGAGGGGAAGGGAAGAAGAAAAAGAGAGAGAAACGTTGATGTGAGAGAGAAACATTGATTGCTTGACTCTTTCACACACTCCAACCAGGGACCTGACCCGCAACCTACGTGTGTGCCCCAACTGGGAATTGAACGTGTGACTGGTTTTATGGGATGACACTCCAACCAACACACACCAGCCAAGGCTGTGCTAGTCCTTTCCCACAAGGGCAAGTGGGGAAACCGGTTAATGTCAAGTCTTAAATTTCACACTAGAAAGCTCTCCTTTATTATCTGTATGCTCAACACTCTTTACCTCTCTTGTACAAGTAGTCATACATTGTTCAATTAACCATACATTCCTCTGTACTATTTTAACTCATTTTGCTGATGAAGTTTACATGTACTTATCTTGGTCGCCCAAACAGATGTTAACTTCTTGAGCACCTTAACACTTTTAATCCTCCCTGGATTTTAGTTTAGGTGGTCAATGAATAATCATTAACTTTACTCTTTTTCACATTATTTAGAGCAGCTTTATTTTACCATTTGTTTTATTATTATTATTTGTATAAAGTGCTCTCATAAAATAAATTTTTGTATAACACAGTGTCATATTCTTCCCCAAGGAGTAATCTTCTTAGATCTCTGAGTATAGCAATATAGGGTTTGGTAATCTTAAGAAACTGCTTTTCACTGTTTTCCTACATCAGTTTGGAATACCGCTTCCTGATTTATGAGGGCAAGACAAGTAAAGAGTACTTGTTTTCATAAGACATTTTCACTCTAAGTGGCACTTCTCAAAAACACCATGTTTCTATGATTTGAGGTTCTCATATTTATTTTAAGTTACTGCTTGGGAAAGTTCCATATTATAGTAATGAAAACTAAGTCTTCTTTTAAGATAAAGTTTGGCCATAGTTGAAGCCATAAATATGTAAGTTGCAAATAATTTCTTCTTTCCCTACTCTCCAATCTATTTTATATCATCCTTTACTTTACATGTTATAAAAAATCATTTGCAAAAAGGTAGCAGAATGAGGATGCTAATAGTACTTAAACCTCAGCACTGAGCTAGGTGCTACATGTAGTAGAAGAAAAACTTTGGCATAGGGAGTTCATTACACTCCCTAGAAACCAACATTTATAGGCATATAAAATTACTGAATGAAATAAGGCAATAAATTATAGAATATCATTAAGTGTACAGTTAATAAAATGTAAGTATCTTATTTTAAACTCACATAACTTTTTTCTCCAAGTTTCTCAAAGGAATTAAAAGAGTTCCTTTTTAATTAAATTATAAGAGTTAACAGTTATTAACATTTACTATGTGCCTTATGCTGAACAAAGAGCTTTGGATGCATTATTTATTTAATCCTCCACTAGAGTCATTTCTGTCTTAAAGAACACTAAAGCCTACAGAAGGTAAATCACCAGTTGAAAATACATCTCTGACTTAAACCCACAAATATACCCTCAACCTCTACCTTTTGCTCTTCAAACTGCAGGTCACAGCCCACAACTGGATCACGGGAACAATTAAGTGGGTCACAACTATAGTTTTAAGAAATAAAATTAAATAGATTGTATCACAAGTATATGCCAAGAAATTTGGAAACCTGGGTGAAGTGGACAAATTTCTAGAAACATATAATCTTCCAAATCTGAGTCAGGAAGAAGCAGAAAGCCTGAATAGACCAATAACAACTAGTGAAGTTAAAGCAGCATTAAAAAAACTCCTGGCACACAAAAAGCCTAGACGAGATGGCTCTACAGGAGAATTTTACAAAAACATTTAAGGAAGAGCTAATCTCTGTCCTGCTCAAACAGTTCCAAAAAATCCAAGAAGAGAGAAGACTCCCAAATTCTTTTTATGAGGCCAGTATCATCTTAATCCAAAAACAGAGAAAGACACATAACAAAGAAAACTACACGCCAATATCGCTGATAAACATAGATACTAAAATCCTCAACAAAGTATTGGCAAACCAGATCAAGCAATACATTAAAAAGATCATACACCATAACTAAGTGGGATTTATCACAGGGATGCAAGGATCATACAATATACACAAATTAATAAATGTAATACATCACATAAAGAGAAGGAAAGAAAAAATCACATGATCATATCAATAAATGCTGGAAAAGCATTTGATAAAGCACAGCACTGATTTATGATAAAAACACTCAACAAAGTAGGAATACAGGGAGTGTACATCAACATAACAAAGGCCATATGTGATAAACCTACAGCCAACATCATGCTCAACAGACAAAAACTAAAATCTTTCCCCCTAAGATCGGGCACAAAACAAAGATGTCTGCATTCACCACAGCTATTCAACACTGTACTGGAAGTTCTAGCCACAGAAATCAGACAAGAAAAAGAAATAAAAGGCATCTAAATTGGAGAAGAGGAAGTGAAACAGTCATTGCTTGCAGATGACATGATAGTGTACATAGAAAACCCTACAGACTCCACCAAAAAATTACTTGACCTAATAAGTAAATTTGGCAAAACAATGGGATACAATCAATATTCACACATCAAAGTCATTTTTGTACACCAACAGTGAAATATCAGAAACAGAAATTAGGAAAAAAATCCCATTTGCTATAGCAACAAGGAAAGTAAAGTACCTAGGAATAAACTTAACCAAGGAAGTAAAAGACGTGTATTCAGAAAACTACAGAATACTGAAGAAAGAAATTAAGGAAGACAGAAACAAAAGGAAGTATATATCATGTTCAGGGACTGGAAGAATTTACATCATTAAAATGTGCATACTATCCAAAGCAATTTATAGATTCAATGCAATCCCTATGAAAATACCAATGACATATTTCACAGATATAGAACAAACATTTCAAAAATTTATATGGAGCCATAAATGACCCCAAGTAGCTGCAGAAATTTTGAGAAAGAACAAAGTAGGAGGGATCACAATACCTGATATCAAACTATATTACACGGCCTCTGTAATCAAAACAGTCTGGTACTGGCATAAGAGCAGACACAGAGACCAATGGAACAGAATAGAGAGCCCAGATATAGAGAATAGAGAACCCAAGTCTCTATGGTCAATTAATATTTGACAAAGGGGGCAGAAGCATAAAATGGAATAAAAATCACCTCTTCAACAAATGGTGTTGGGAGATCTGGATGGCTACGTGAAAAAAAAAATGAAACTCGACCACCAACATACACCATACACCAAAATAAATTCAAGATGAATAAAAGACTTAAATATAAGTCACGACATCATAAAAGTCCTTGAAGAGTACATATGCAGTAAAATTTCAGATATCTCATGCAGCAATATTTTCACTGATATGTCCCCCAGAGCAAGGGATGTAAAGGAAAGAATAAACAAATGGAACTTCATCAAAATAAAAAGCTTCTGCATGGCTAAAGAAAACAGCATTAAAATGAAAAAAGAACTAACTGTATGGGAAAACGTATGTGCCAATGATACCTCAGACATGGGTTTAATCTCCAAATATATAAAGAACTCACATGACCCCAGACCAGGAAGACAAATAATCCAATTAAAAAATGGGCAGAGGACCTGAACAGACACTTCTCCAAGAAGGACATGCAGAGGACCTAGAGACAGATGAAAGGATGCTCAGCATCACCAGCCATCAGAGAGATGCAGATTAAAACCGCGAGATACCACTTCACATTGCTCAAAATGTCCATCATAACCAAATTAAAAAAAAAATGCTGGCGAGGTTGTGGAGAAAAGTGAACCCTAGTGTACTGTTGGTGGGAACACAGATTGGTGAAGCCACTGTGGAGAACGGTATGGAATTTCTTCAAAAACCTAAAGATGGAACTAACTTTTGACCCAGTGATTGTACTGCTGGGATTATAACCTAAGAATCCTGAATCACCAGTTCAAAAGAACCTATGCACCCCAATGTTCATAGGGCATTATTTACAATAGCCAAGTGCTGAAAACAGCCTAAGTGCCTATCAGTAAAGGAGTGGATCAAAAAACTGTGGTATGTTTACACAATGGAATACTACACAGCAGAAAGAAAGAAGGAGCTCCTACCCTTCACAACAGTATGGATGGAACTGGGGACTATTGTACTATGTGAAATAAGCCAGGCAGTGAAAGACAAATATCAGATGCTCTCACCTATAGTGGAACCCAGTCAACAAAACAAACAAATGAGCAAAAAAGAACCAGAGACATGGAAATAAAGAACAAACTGACAGTGACCAGAGAGGGTGGAGGTGGATAACAGGGAAAAGAAGGGGAACATGTACAAAGGACCCATGGACAAGGTCAGTGGTATGGGGTTTGTCTTTGGGAGCAGTCATTGGACGGGGCAGGGGAGAGCCATGGGGAGAAAATAGGGACAACTGTAACTGAACAGCAACAAAAATACATTAAAAATAGACTGTATCAGAGTATATCCCACACAATATTATTTTATGAAATTTCTCTATCTGATAATTGTAAGTGAACTTGTTACCCACCCTCTCACATGAGGAACCCAAACAAAGTTCTCCCTCCCAGTGCTGTTCATGTCAATAGAACAAGACTGAGTTCTGTAAAGCAGAGGAGAAACTATTCTTTGATCAAGGAATGGAAAAGGGCAAGCTCATGTCTAACAGCACCTTCTCCCTCACCTTCTCTGTAGCCACCTGTATTTATGGGCTGTGGCTTGGAGTGATTCTTTTTATTTTTTAATTATATTTCACTGATTATGCTACTACAGTGGTCCCAATTCTCCCCTCCTCTACCTAGTACCCCCTACTCCCTCAGGTGATCTCCACACCACTGTTCATATCCATGAGTCATGCATAGGTTCTTTGGCTACTCCATTTTCTATGTTGTACTTTATATCCCCATGGCTATTCTATAACTACCTATTTGTACTTTTTAATCCCCTCATCTCTTCACCCATTCCCATCTGGCAACCATGAAAATGCTCTTTGTTCCATGATTCTTCCTTTGTTTTTCCTGTTTGCTTAGTTTTTTTAGATTCAATTGTTGATAGATATGTATATTTTGCCATTTTATTGTTCATAGTTTTGATCTTCTTTTTCTTAAATACATCCCTGTAACGTTTCATGTAATATTGGTTTGGTGATGATGAACTCTTTTAGTCAGTTTTATCTTGTCTGGGAAGCTCTTTATTTGCCCTTTGATTCTAAATAATATCTTTGCAGGGTAGAGCAGTCTTAACTGTAGGTCCCTGCTTTTCATGACTTTGAATATTTCTTGCCAATCCTTTCTAGCCTGCAAGAAAGTTTCTAGTTTCCTTTCTAGTTTCCTCTAGAATCCTTTCTAGTTTCTTTTGAGAAATCAACTGACAGTCTTAAGGGAACTCCCCCTCTAGCTAACTAACTGCTTTATTCTTGCTGCTTTTAAGATTCTCTCTTTATCTTTAAGCCTTGGCATTTTAATTATGATGCATCTTGGAGTGGGCCTTCTTACATCCATCTTGTTTGCGATTCTCTGTGCTTCCTGAACTTGTAAGTCTATTTCCTTCACCAAATTAAGAAAGTTTTCTTTCATTATTTTTTCAAATAGATTTCCAATTTCTTGCTCTTTCTCTCTTCCTTTTGGCACCGTATGATGTGAATGTTCGACTGCTTGAAGTTGTTCCAGAGGCTGCTTATACTATCTTTATTTTCTTGGATTCTTTTTTCTTCTTGTTCTAGTTGGTTGTTATTTCCTTCCGTGTGTTCCAAATCACTGATTTGATTCTCAGCTTCATCTGTTCTACTGTTATTTCCCCATTGTTCTTTATTTTGTGTATCCTTAATTTCTGACTGAATCTTTTTCATGCTGTTGAGGCCCTTGCTAATTTCCTTGAGCTTCCTTATAATCAGTGTTTTGAACTCTGCATTTGATAAATTGCTTATCTCCTATTTTTTTAGGTTTTCTTTTTCTGGAGTTTTGATCTGTTCTTTTATTTGTGTGGCAGTTCTTTCCACACGCGTATAAACATGCAGTCTGGGAATCACGCGTGTCAGAGCGCAGCTCCGCATGATTCCCGTGTGGGCAAGTGTGGATCATGTCTGTGGAATAGAAATCCTCTAATGGGAATTTGGCAAAAATGTATCTTAAGAAATTCTCTGACTTGCTGAGCCTCTTCCTCCCAAAGTCCGGAAGCTTAAATTAATGAATCACTGCCTCAATGTTCTATGGTCCTAAAAGTTAACAGCCCTAGCTAGCTTACCCTCTATTTACTGGTCTCTTGTTTAATGTATACCCTGGTCCTGTCTGCCACTGGACCTGAATTTACATCCTAATGCTCTGCTAATGAGTAAACCTACCCCTGTTCTGTATAATCTCATGAATAATCAATCCAATGTAAATATGTCCTAAAGCCTCTAATAAAAACCCCGGCTAAGCTACCCACGAGGTCTTTTCCAAGATGGAGGTGGAGGTGGCAGCCGGATTCTTATTCTCCAAGCGTGTCTCTGGGTAAGATTGATTCATGCAATCGGGGTGGTCCCCCGCCACGGATTTTGTGGGTCGAAATCCGTGACACATTTGGACCATGTTTCTTTGTCTCCACATTTTGGCAGCCTCCCTGTGTTTTCTTCTATTTATTAGATAGAGCCGCTATGACTCCCTGTCTTGGTAGCATGGCCTAATGTAGTAGGTGTCCTGTAGGGTCCAGTGGCACAGCCTCCCCTATCACTCAAGTTGAGTACTCAAGTTGCACATTTCTTCAGGGCTGACTACACCCTCCTCTTGTAGTTGAGCCTTGATTGCTGTTGGCAGGTCAATGGAAAGGATTTACCCAGGCCAGTCAGCTACAACGACTGGCTTTGACCACTGACCACAAACCTCTGTCCTCCATGGATGATCAGCAGTGCAGGGGCAGGGTGGTGGTGGTCCAATGTGGTCTGTAGCTGTCCACTGGGTGTGCAGGCCCTGGAGTTTCCCAGGTGGTGCAGGCCAAGGTCAGCCCCACCTGTGTTTTGCCCAGAGCCACTCTGCCTGAGCTATAAAGCAATCTGAGATGGCTGCTACTTGTGCTGGGCTTAGAGATTCCCAGGTGAAGCCAAGCTGTGAATCTAGGTTGGTTGCTGCTAGTGCCTGGCCTGAAACCACTTAGAAAGAAGTATAGAGTCTGGGGGCTCACTGAGGCCCACTGTCGTTTGTTTGAGAGGATTTAGGAAGTTTTGTAGCATGAGCAAAGACTAGCCATTCATATGGAAAAGCAGCTTGGGTGAGCCCATAAGTCGTGTGGGATGGAGTCTCTGGGGGTCTCCAGGGCAAGGCAAAGAATTTTAGCCAGGTTGGTGGAGACTTAGATATACACTGGCTTGCTGGCTCTGTGGCTTTCTGATAGGGAGGGTTCAGAAGAGAGATTATGGCCTCTGTCCAACTTTCTGTCTGGGAAAAAGCTATCCCGGAGCTCTCTTCTTGGGGCCAAACACTTCAGTTTCTCTCTGTATGCCTCTAATGCCTTTGAAGCTGCTACCTCAGTGCTGGAGCTCAGAGGGAGTGAGTCTAAGTCTGTGTGGGGGTTCTTTAAGGAGAACTGCTTGGGACTCCAGAAGTTTCTTCCAACAACTCAATCCCCACTGGTTTTTGCAGCTAGAATTTATCTTCTTGGCACTGGGACCCTGGGCTGTGGTACTAGTATGGGGCTGGGACCCCTCACTCAGGAGATATCTATCCTGAATATTTATCTACTACCCATGGAGGTGAGACTAGCCTGTTCTGCAACCCCATCCCTCCTACCAGTCTGGATATATGTGTTTTCTTTAATTCTGTAGTTGTCAGACTTCTATTCAACTCAATTTCTGACATTTCAAAGTGATGGTTTTTCTATATTTTAGTTGTAATTTTGATGTGGTTGTGTAAGGAGGTGAGCTGTATTTACCTATGCCACTATGTTAACTAGGAATCCTCTTAAAATTGGAGGAGTGATTCTTTTAGCTATGCATATTTAATCTTCTGTTGCACTCTCTCCTTTTTGCACAGGATGCCCCATTACCATCTTAGACTTTATCCTCAGCAGCTTGGTCTTTGCACTCAGCCTTCTTCACTTTGTTGTTGGGAATCCTTTTCAGTTCCAGTAAGAAAGCATAGCTTATAACATAGTTTATGTATTGAGAAATGTTAGGGTCTTTTGGATGATAGTTTGGTGATAGACTGGGCCATGAGGTATAGTTTAATGCTTAGTATGTGTTGGGGTTAAGAAAATTTGGAAGTACAGCTACTCTGTTCTCCCTGTCATAGAATTCTTTATCAGGACTATGCAATAGGTAGAAATAGAGATTTTTTTTTTGAGGACCAGACATGAATTGGGACTACTTCTTAAAATGAGAAATATATAGAACTGGAAATTTCAGCTTGGCATCATTGAATGACAGTAATGCAACATACCATACTAGATGCTAGATGTAATGGCCAGAACATAAATATATTAATAATGTTCTTCCTTCCCTCTAAGCTTCCAGTCTAGAGAGTAGGTAATATTGATAGTGAGAGAGATGGTGAGGAAGAGAGGCATCCTTAAATATTATGAAGAAGCAGAGTAGGTGGCACCTGAGTGACTTTCTTTTTTTATTTTAGGGATATTTAGAGAACGCTTTTATTCCAGATCACCCACCTCCCTGCTTGCTTTCTATTTGCCTGAACTACTAGCAAAACTTAATTCCTGTGGCGAAGATAGTTCCCTTTTTGAGGAAGTTGCTCTTTTAAAATACAATGATTTTCAGAGGAGTAATACATCAATTTTGTAGATCAGTCTTTCACATGAAAGAACTATCCCAGATTAGCAGTTTTTATTTGACAGCTATGGGGTGAGATCCTGAATGCCTAGAAGTTTATTGGATCGGGAGTAAGAATGATTTTTGAATAAGGTGCTGCAAGCTACTAGTTACCCAGGGGAAACAAGAGAAGACAGAAGCTAAGAAGGGAGGCCAGATTACACAGTTTTGTTTAGGATTGGCACTGGCTAGAGTGGCTCACCCAAGTGGCTAAAGAATAGGCCAAAAGGAAGTAGAATTGGAACTCTCACGAAAGAACTTGCAGTTGGCTGACCCAGCTTGCCTATGAATTCTGACTCCTCGCTGCCTTCTCACCTGTGTCGTAGACCATGCATTCTTGGCTGAGATGATATTGTACCCAAAGAAGGGATTGCTTCTTGAAGGAAGGGGATGTGAAAAAAGTACTTTTTTTATGTTTAAAGTACATGTATTTACATAATATGTAAACAAGTATATGATATATTCATGGCTTTAAAATTTCATGGGAGGGAATTAAGAAAAATATGTCTAAAAAAGTGTCCTTGGGGGAGGCAATAATAAAAAGTTTGAGAAACACTAATGTAAAGTAGGGTAATTGGGAAGGGAAAGACTTGAGAAGAAGGTATGCATGGGGAGAGGTTGTGAACTAAAAGGTTGGGTTTACTACGTGTATGGGGAAAAAATGAGAAGACAAAGAAAGAAAGGGACTAGTAATCAGTGGGCTTCAGGGAAAACATTCAGGAGAGTGTGGCAAGAAAGATCTAGGGGAGTGGTGGGGAGAGAAGAAATGAAAACAACAGAAATGGGGAAAAGGAATTAAAAAAAATATTGATGAGTTTGTGAATAGAATTCCTTTTGACATGGATCTAAAGAAGCAAGTAAGGATTAGAATTACATTTTGGTTGTGTGGTGGCATCAAGGAAGTCAACTTTTTGAGATGAATAATCCATGTTTTTTCAATCTTATGTAAAAAGCTATCAAAATGCTACTGTCATGGGGTTTCTAGTATCCCTCTCACGATGTAACTTCCTAAGTCCATATTATTTAGAAGCCACAACAATTAATTGTATTTTTTGAGAGCAGCACCTGAACAGACTGGCTTTCATGATAAAAACCCTGCACTTTATTTGGATTATGGAGTTTATATAATTATTCCAGAAGCCATTTAGGCTGAATGGTCTCTAGGGAGTGTTTTTCAGTTCTTTAGAGCTGGCTTACAGGTATTGATTGTGTTTATGCAACTTTGAACACCTTTGCACATGAATGCCACCAGTCCAGGGAGGCCCGAAGATCCAGGGTCAGAGGAACTACAATGAAACCAGGCATCCTCCGTATTTTCTTGGCTTTAGGAAGGAGCTATGTCTTCTAATGATGTAGAGAAATGATTCTTCAGAAATCTTGCTGCAAATTAGTGTCATTCTTGGGAAATAAGGTGAAGTCTACCTTGTTCCATTACTAGCTTGAAATAATAGAATCCTCCCTATAATGAAAAATAATGGTCCATCTCCCACTGTCAGGGATGTTCTCTCAAAATTATTCATTCTATCATAAATAAAGTCTTTTGGTCATCAGGGAAGGTTACCGCACTTTACTAAAGTGTGAGGATGTTTGTTCAATGGATTACAACACGAATACCAAGTTAGACTTCTTAAAAACAATGTCAGACCCTAAAGATCAGAAATGCAAAGGAGGCTTCCGCATTAAATTAGGAGCACAGACATTCCAGTTTATTTAATAAGGAATACTTTACCAATGAATCACCTAATCAATATACAAGTTAAAGGAACAAATTATGGCTAAAATGCAATTGAGTGCTTCTTTAGTACCTTTAAAAAATTATAGCAAGAACACTTAATACAACATCTGTCCTTTTAGTAAATTTTTAGTGTACTCTACAGTGTTGATAACTATAGACAGGATGTTGTACGGCAGATATCTAGAACTTACTCATCTTGTATAACTGAAACTTTATACCCATCAAAGAGCAACTCCTCATTTCTCCCCCTCCATGGCCTTGGCAATCACCTTACTACTCTGTTTTTAGGAGGATTTTTTTTTTCAGAGAGAGGAGAAAGGAGGGAGAAAGAGCAATGTATGTTTGCCTCTCACTTGGCCCTCACTGGGGACCTGGCCCACAACCCAGGCATGTGCCCTGACTGGGAATCGAACCGGGACCGTCTGTTTCCCAGCCCGCGCTCAATCCACTGAGCTACACCAGCCAGGCCTTTTTTGAGGGTTTTTGTTTAGAAATCTCATATAAATGGACTCCTTACTATCCTTAAGCTGAATATGAGTGTTGGTAAAGGAGTGAGAGATCTAAGAAAGAAAAGAGAGCAATATAATAGTCAAGGGCAGGCTGGCACTTGCCCAGCATAGTTTGGAAATATTCCAAATTATGTAGTTAAAAATAAATACTGTTTTTTTTATATATTTTTTCCCAGTTGTGAGTTGTCTGATGTGATTATGACCTTGTCAGCAAATTCTATTTTCATTGTGACTGGAAAATCCTTTACCTCATGCTCAATTTGGGGAAATTTTAGTCCTTACTGTTCTAATTTCTTCCTTCACTAATTTGCCTTCTCCTCCTCTGTCTGAGAAGCTTCATGGAAAGTTCAACTCATTTGTCTAAGAGTTTCTTCCTTAGCATAATTCAAAAATTTCATTGTATTATATAAATTTCATTTTAGTAATTGCTATTTCTCTAACAATAAATATTGTGCTCTATTGCTTATGCCTAAGTTTTGGGATAGTATATCTGGCACAACCTCAATTTAGATGGTGTCAATATAATTGGATTAGTGACAGAAGAATTCTGTGGAACTGGGAAGAATAGCTGATATTTTCTTTTCTTTTTTATTGAATTTATTCCAGAATATCTGATATTTTTAAAATGCATTTCGTATCTCCACTTTCTCCTAATACTATTAGTTAATAACAATTAAAATAAAGTTTGTTTTGTTTTAAAACTCAAGATTTTTCAGAAAATATCTCAAAATGATTTAAGGAAATCTGTGATATACCATAAATGGGCCTGGAAATTAATGGATTAGAATAGAGCAGCCTTATTCTAGCCCTCTCACCTTTGGCATGTGTCAGATTTGAGTGAGACTGTGAGTTAATTGGATGCAATTGTGGGGGAGGGGACAGGACATGTATATGTAGTCTCTGCACATTTTTCTCCAGTTATGATACAGAATTAAACTTTATTCAATATGCAATTAGTTTCATGCTCCGTGCTGTACTAAAAACTATAGAATACAAAAGAATTAAGTGGTTTCCTGCCATGAAGAAAATTATTGCTGAAAAGATAACGCACACCTGAAACTGCTTCAGGGAATTAAAGTTTTGGAGCTAATAGACTCCTTTAAATCAACCTTGTGTATGTTAGCAAAAACCTAGAACATGATGAGAATATAAATTAACCTCAAGTTGTTTAATGGCCAGTATTTTTGTGACTGTCTATTGAATTACACATGGCAGCCACAGGAAGCAAAGGAAATGAGGCAAGACAGAGAGTGGGTAGGGGTGGTGTTAGTTTTGTCCTGCCATGTTTTCATGAAGTTTTGTATAAAGTGCCCTTTAGGATGTTTGCTAAAACCCACCTACAGGGGAAATGTTGTTTTGATTGAACTTGAGGTAAAACAAACGGCCATGTCCAGGACTTCCTGGCCTGCCTCAGGAAGCCTGCCGGGAAGGCACTGTCTGCTGCACCTCCCTGCCTCTCACCCCACTGCAGAGGTCTTGCTTTTGTTGCCCTGAGTAGTACACCTCGTCTTGGCATCCTGAACACTTCTTATTCTTTTACATACAAGGAAACAGATATTAAAAATACAAGAGGATTTTACAGCAAAAAAAGAGTTTAAGACAAAGTCTATGATTTTTATGTGCATCAGTGGAAACCTGTAGCACCTGAATAGCAGTGGTCTCTGCAGAGCGAGTGCCGCGGGCAGGGGCTCTCTGTCGCCACATGGACCTGGTCCTCACCGGGAGCCCACATTGATTTAATGCTCTGCGGTTGCTGTCTTACAATTCTTAATAGTTATCTTTGCATTTGTGTTTTTTACGGGAAGTCTGATGAGACAACAGAGCATGTGCTTGGGCAGATGAGCTATGCAGAAAGGAGGAGCTTTGTAATTCAGTGCCTTCAACAGCGCTTTCCCCTGCTCTCTGAACTAGATGCCCTGTATTTTCATCTGCACGAGGCTTTGCAAATTATATAGCTGGTCTTGTCTCTTTCTGGATCTCTACAGTTTTCTATTCTATTAATAGTGGCACACCTTTTGAGAATTTTCCATGTGGTCATGTTTATCTATTAAACTTGTATCATAACATTTTGTTGCAGGTTACTCTGAGGTTACTCTGTAGGAGTCAGTTTATGAGAATTACTGTCTTTGTCGATTCAGGCTGCTATAACAACAGTACCATCCGGGTAGGTGTCTTAAGCAACAAACATTTCTTTTTCACAGCTCTGGAGGGTGGAAAGTTCAAGATCAAGGCACCAGCAGGTTTAGTGGCTGGCGAAGACCTGCTTCCCGGTTCTCAGACACACAAATCTTCCTGTAACTTCACAGGAAGCCAGGGCATAGGAGCTCCCTGGGGTCTCATTTATAAGGGTACTAAATCCCAGTCATCTTAAAAGTATTTTAAGTATCACCTCCCAAAGGCCATACCTCCGAGTATCAGCCCATTGGAGGTTAGGTTTTAACATCTGAATTTGGGGGCACGCACTCAGTTTATAGCAATCATCTGAATCATAGTCAGATGATTCAAAGGTGTACATATATATCACCTCTAATTACAACGACACAATTTTGAGAATTCCATTTTTTTTCTGTTGTGAAATTACCAAGAAAGAATAAAAGCCTCTCTATGCCATGATACCTAAAATACTACCCTCCCCCCCAAAGGGAATATAAGGATTTCTAAGGGTCAGTATTTCTTCAACCTTATTATGCTTAGGGAATGTCGGAGAAGCCTTCAGCAATGCAAACTTCCTATGCAAACCAGCTGGTATCTTGGTTCTTTTGATCTACAGTGGAGCCCGCGAATCAATACTTTTATTCTACTTTCTGGAAATACTTTCTTTATTTGCTCGAGTTTTCTCTGGCCTTCCTAGGTGCTTTGTTTGGCATTTTTGCTGGTTCCTTCTCAGTTTTCTTACTTCTAAACTTTAGTGTGACCAAGTGTGGCAACCAATTCTTAGATGGCTTTTCTCTTCTTTTTTCACTCATTCCCTTGATGACCTCATTCACACTTATGACTCCCAAGCTGTCTATTTGCTGGTGTTTCCCAAATTTATATCCCTAGCCTGATTTTCCTATAAATCTCAGAGACTGGAGTGTCCATCTGCTTCTATGATATTACCTTTTGGGTGTCTAATAGGTATTTTCTTAGTTTCAGTTGCACCCGAATCAGACTTTGAGAAAGGATTCTAGAACTAGTAGATTTTTTAAAAAGATTTTATTTACTTATTTTTAGACAGAGAGGAAGAAAGAGAGAAAGAGAGGGAGAGAAACATCAATATGAGGTTGCCTCTTGAGCCCC
>PVJI01019089.1:0-33658 GCA_004026765.1 Micronycteris hirsuta
CATTTTTATTTAAAATGGCACTTATATATTAATATTCGCATTGTATACTATTTTTGAAACTGTATGAAAGTAAAACTTTATTGAGAATGTACCAACATTTTTCAGCAATCTTGTATGTTTTAGAATATCTGCAATCTTTTAGGCTTAGTGTTTGGAGACTCTACCTTGGTAGACATGCACCAAAGTGACTCTCGGAGTCACACATTTGCATAATCCCATCTTTTTTGAGTACAAGTATAATATGTGACTGACTTTCTAACCTATCAGAGTTGTTACCCACTAAGTCTTTTACCACAGCACTATATTGTAAACCTTTTCTCAGAATTTGATCTCATCTGTTTTTGTTTGTTTGTTTGCCTGCCTACCTAAGAGTAATTCCCAAGAGGGAAGAGATCTTTGCCTGATAAATCCCTGTATTTCCTGTACCTATAACAAGTACTCAGAATATTATTGATGCTCAGTAAATCTTCATTGAATGAATTATTTACTTGCATATTATTTGCTTCTTTCAATTTTCTTCTAAATTTAATAAAATTCTTAATAAAATATTTCATGAGAGCAAAACAATTATCTTTTTCACATCTATGTTAAATACATCTAGAGCAGTATTTAGCACATGAGTGATAATTAAAATTTATGCAAGACATACTGCTTAATAATATTTACATGATATTTTGTATATTACTATATTGAATCATACAAATTTGTCAATATATTTACATAAAGGGTGATTTCATATAAACTTACTATACAAAATCCATTTATATCTGATTTTTTTTTCTCACAGTAACACAGTATGGTCAGTATTATTACTACTAAGGAAAACCATAAACTCTAGGAACTTCAGTCAATAAAAGAGTAGACTTGAGAACAATTAATCTTGGGAAATGAAGACTTGGTAAATGGAGAAAGACATGATTGTGTCCTTTTTATTTGCAGCCTTGAGAATAGCCTGGACTCTTTTTCCATCATCACAGCTCTAAAATGTCACTTGCATCTTTTCATGAAGCCATATAAGTATTGGATGTGGCCTTACATATACAAGCCCCAAATTACTCCCACCCCAGCTAGTGCCACAGTATGTCCCTCTGTTTTCTTAGTTTAAAACCCTGGGGCCCATTTACGATTTCTACTTTTTTGCTCTCTCCGTTTCTTCATCCATCCCATCAGTAAGTACCTGCAGCTCTACCTACATGTTCACCATCTCCTCTGTTATGACTTAGGACAAACCATGATAGCTCTCACCTGGCAACCTCGGATATCTCCCTAACTGGTTTCCCTATTTCATATAGTCTTCCTCACAATTTAGTCAACTGCTAAAGTTATGTCTTAAATATACAATTAAGATCATATCACCCCATGTTTGAACATAATACGATAGAATCCCATTCTTAAAACAATTATAGTCTTTCTCATGTTCTATGCTATGAAACTCTACGTGAGCTGTTAAATTAGCTTTTAAATCTCTAGTAGTATTAGTTTTTTTTTTTCATATAATTTGCTGTATCCACATTGGCTTTCTTTCCATTCCTCTGACATGCCTCGTTTTTCCTTCCTCCAGGTCTTTGCATGCTTTTTTTCCTCTGGCTCTAGCACCTCAAACGGTAACTTCTTTCTCTTCATACTGGTCTCAAATCTGATGATTCTCCTCAACAAGCTCTTCATTCACCATGCTATATAGTTCCTCACTATTTATCACACCCATCAGTTACACTGTGTCACTTAATTCTGCTTATTTCCTTTATGATACCAGCACTCTCTAAAATCTTATTGCTTACAATCTTAGTGTTTCCTTGTTTATTGTCAAATTTTTCTAGATGATCAGCTCTCTGAAAAAGATTGTTATTTGTCCTGTTCACCTTGCTATGTTGTGAGCATTACCTGGCACTTGTAACAACATGTTGAACAATGCCTGGTGTATATGGCAACAAATGAATAAATATATAAACGTAACCTAATGGATCCAAAATACCTTCTCTAAAATGCGATCTGATGAGTTCATTACCTGCTTAAAATTTTACGGTTCCTCCCCATTACTGGTAATGACAACAGCAACAAAAAACCACTTCAGTCTGAAGTAGACTATCTCTCATATTTGTCCTGTGCTTTCCATCCATCGAAACTCTAGCCTTATTAAACTGTATGCATTGTTCTCGATGTAAATCCAACTGCATGTCCCTGAGTGCTGGTTGCTTTGAAGTGATGCTGATTAAAGAGCTAAGTAAAGTTTACCAGGTCCTCAGTCTGTAGAAGTACAAAAGTTGAGGATTTTACAAAACGTTCAGGTGTGGGTAACATTTATAACTTGTTCCTATTCCTTTTTTAAATTATTTATTACTACTACTCTCACTCCTAAACTTTTTTTGGGGGGCTGGCAGTTTCTGCTTTACAAAATTCTGCTTTTACTTCTGTTACCCCAATTAACTATATTACAACAGTTGCTTCTCTTTATCATGAATTTTTGGTTATGACAAATAAATCTTTAAAAAAGTAGGAACAATATTACCCAAATTAAACAAAACCTGGTATTTAGTGGGAAACACAATCTAGCAAATACAATTAATCAAATGTAACTCAATCCTTATTATGCTTTTTGAAGAAATAACAAGGAGAGGTGTGTGTTCCTAAGGCAATGAAATACTAAACATCTCTCCTGACTAGGACTTAGTTTAGCATCTTTCACACTGGAAGCAGCTGCTATCTGAAATTGACTGAATATCCTCTAAATTCTAAAAAAAAAATAATAATTATAAATAAAATACTATGTGTCATGCATTGTTTTATTCTAATAATTTGCATATATGAATTGTTTAATCCTAACAGTTTTATGCAATAATTAATTTTATAATTTTAAAGATAAGCAAAACTTTATCTAGTACATTTTTTATTATTTTGGATAAAAACAAAACAGGAGAAGCAGTTCATGATTTCAAAGACCTTAAATCTTCAGCAGGAAATTTTATAAAGGCATGCATAGATCTGCATTTATTCTCTCGCCACCCTAATTTACAACTAAATGTTGAATTCTATGGTACAAACTGAAAGGAATATGCTTGTTTGGCCTAAGTTACCCTGATGGATATCTCTATAATTGGAAGAGTGCCAGCCACAGAATCCCTTAAGGCAACAGATCATAAATTCAAATCAGGTATGGGAAAATAACCCCGAGGCTGGCAAACAAGTTACTGTTCAGTTTATGTCATAAACTTTTCAATTTAACTTAATTTCCTGAGGACCCGAGATGCAAATTTCCAGTACTTGCACTCGTTGAAATTACTGAGACACAAAATTGGCTTTCGTTAGAACAGAGTCCTGAGCCCCAACCAACCAAGGCAGCACCATATGGTAGGTAGGCCATTCTCTGGTCTTTATGAGGCGGTTAGACACTTCGCATGTGGAGAAGCAGCGTAGATCAAGCGACAGGATTAGTTTAGATGTTACAAGTAAAGGCTTTTGAAGAATCAGTGACATCTTAAATCTTCTCAAATAATTCTTTGTTAGAAACATTGGAAGTCTGTAGTATGACTATACTACGTACATTATTCATTTGACTGTAGATATGGAAATGCATTGTTTTAAAATATGCTGCCATAAGAAATGGCCTAAAGTTTGAGTTTTAAAAAATATTAAAGCCTTTGAAATTTGACTATATGTACAAAAAAGTCATTCAGTTCTCCTAATTATATGTTAGCACCAATTAATATTGATAAGAATAACTGTTACACTTTAATATATGTGTCTGAAATATTATTCATAAACAAAATATCAAAAGATAAACATAATCATAGTCTTTAAACTAATTTACAAAACCTAAATTAATACAAATAATTTAACAGTCTTACCTCTTTTCTTTCCTAAGGAACAATTATCTATGAAGTTAAATTATTTGTATACAATTTAAAATAATCTAGTTTTACAATGTTCCCATTTAAAGTTTATACATTAAGACAAAGTAAATACATTGTTTTGAAGAAATCTGAATAGTACTGTATTGTCTTATATATTAAAAGTAATTCCATAGTTTATAAAGACCCATGTGAAATGAAGACAGTCTAGAGTTTTAACAATGATATTAAAATCATTCTAGTTTAGAAAATAATTATAAAAATGTATGACAAGTACATTGAGTGTGCAATGTACATTGAGCACTCATTGAGTGTACAAGTATGTAATGTTCAAATATTAATATTATGAATATTAACATGTGTATAGGTACCATAATATCTCATAATATCTAAAACAATAACATTTACAAAAAGGGACAATAAAATCACTAATATAATATAATTAATTATTGCTTTCAATTAGGCATATTCTAAACAACACATTTAATTGATTCAAAATAGCTCATATAATTGATTTTCTTTTTGATTTGTTAGAACACATTGATTGTCATCTTTATGGTTTTAAATGTAAAGTTTAATGGTTCTACTTTAAACATAATGAAATAAAGTTGAAGGAAATTTTGAATTATGAATGACTAATATATGCATTATGACAGGATTATAGTCTACTATGTTTATGAATGTGTTTTATATTTGAAAATACTCAAACAATGCTTAGATTTCATTGCTTAATCAATACATTGTATCATATGGACAATTACATTGTTTTATTATGACTGAAGTGAGTTTTGTTTATAAGAAACTGTATTTAATATTTTGATATCTATAATAGTTCTTAAATATTATAAAATTAGTTTTATATTATTTTATTGTATACACATGTATATTAGAAACATGAGTATATTATTAGAAAATTATATTTATTGTGGTTCTTTGATACAGTAAGGAATATGTGTTTGGTCTTTGTCTTCACTTCCTGACAGGGAGGTTCCTAAACCCTTGGAATTCCTTGAGTAATAAGGGTGATAGGAGCATCTTTTGTTACTTATAACAAATCCTTTTCAACCATACTTGTGTATATTTTAATATGGTGACATTTAGACTGTTTGGAGGGCCCTAAATAGCTTCAGAACAGGTGCTGGTCTCTGGAAGGACTAAGGCATGATTAGAGGTTTAGAACTTTCAGACCCATCCCAACATTTGTGGAAGGAAGATGGCTGGCCCTGGCGATTGAGTTAATCGTTAAAGGGCAATGGTTTAATGAATTATGTGTATATGATAAAATTTCCACGAAAACCCCTAAATGATGGAGGTCAGAGAGCTTCTGGGCTGGTGAGTGCATTGAGGTGCTGGGATGGTGTAGTGGCCAGAAAGGGCAGGAACGCTCCGTGCTTTTCCTCTCTACCTTACCCTATGCATCTCTTCCATTGGGCTGCTCCTGACTTATACCGTTTAAATAAACTAGTAATAGAAAGTAAAGCACTTTCTTCTTCTTAAAGATTGTATTTATTTTTAAGGAGAGAAAGAGAGGGAGAGGGAGACAATGAGAAAAATATGAAGTTTATCCGCTGTTTCTTGTTTGCACCCCAACCAAGGACTGAACCTGGCAACCCAACCATGTGCCCTAACCAGGAATCAAACCAGCAACCTTTCACTTTATGGATGACAGGGCACTCAACTAACTGAGCCACACTGGCCAGGCAGTAAAGCACTTTCTTGAACTCTGTGGGTCATTCTAACAATTTATCAAAAGACTTTATAGCAGTCAGTGTGAACCCTGGGGCTTGGAACTGGCATCTGAAGTGCGAGGGCAGGTTTGAGAGAATGAGCCATCAGTCACCCTCTGGGGTCTGCATGGACTCCAGGTCGTGTCAGAGTTCACATGCATTGTGGAACATGCAGTTTGTGTCTGGAGAGCTGAGGAACTTGTTGGTGTGAGGAAAAATCCACATATTTGGTGTTAAAAATGTGAATAAAAACAGTGTATCTCCTCTTACACTATATTTATGTAAATATTTTACTTTTATCAAGGATTATAATAGGTGGAGAACGCTGTTCTTGCTATTAAAGATATTCTAAAATAGAAAAGGTTCTTGGGTCAAGAAATTATTATAAAACCATAGTTGCAAAAGGTGTATCAGAAGACCTACTATCTAGTCCAAAAAAACACCTCCTCTAACTTACTAGGAGAAACATTTAGTTCGTCTAGCCTTATGCTCTAGAAAAGTCAAATTATGTAGACCCATTTTAGTGTGCTCACTGAAGTACAGACACAACAATTGCAAAATTATTAAAATTATTATCTGTTCTCTTTAGCAATATAAATTGTTTCATACCTACGTCAATATATCACAGTAAGTTTCTAGGACCAAGATAGTTGTTTTTAAATCACTTGAGAAAGGTAATATTTTATAAGTATTAATTGGTCACTGAATCAATTATGAAAAAGTTAAAAATAAAAAACTTTAGTCATTTTAACATTTTCTGAAGAATATTAATCTTGTTTAGTTTAATTGGGTTTCATTATAATTTGAGAAGTGACATCACCATGTGATCAAATTTGTTTTTAAAATAAGCCTAGATGAATGCTTTTGATACAATTTGATTATAATGATAAAAGTTTTGTGAAAATAAAGCAAAATATAAACAATAAAACCAAAGAAAATAAACATTTATTTAAAACCTCAAAAAATAATCATTTAGTTTGTAATTAAATCAGGCTTTCAAGTAAAAAATGACATTTTTAACAAATTGCATGGAAAGTTGGTTATATATTTGAGAAAAATATTGTTAATTCCCTCCAACATGCCATGTACAAAAATTATGAAGATGCATGTAATAATTAAAGAAATAAGTATAACATTCTTTTTTTTTGAAGATTTTATTTATTTATTTATTTTAGACAGAAGGGAAGTGGGGGAGAAAGAGAGGGAGAGAAACATCAATGTGTGGTTGCCTCGCACGTGGCCCCCACTGGGGACCTGGCCTGCAACCCAGGCATGTGCCCTGACTGGGAATCAAACTGGTAACCCTTTGGTTCACAGCCCACACTCAGTCCACTGAGCTACACCAGCCAGGGCAGTGTAACATTCTTAACTATGAAAGTATTAGTCAAAAACAAATACAAATATATTGAAAATTTGGAGGTGGAAAATGCTTTCTTAAGTAAGACACAACATCAGCATTCATAAAGAAAAAGGTTGATAGATATAACTAGTAACTTCCAGATTATATTCATTAACAATGGTGTAAACAATGTTAACAGACAAAAGGCAAGCTAGAAAAAATACTTACAGGGGCTATTATTAACAAAAGAAAATATACATAATATAAAAGTCTCATAATATTACACAGTAAAGAGTATGATTAATCCAATATGAAAATGTGTAAAGGTGATATGAATGTGCAATTCTAAGAAGAAAGATCATGAATTTCAATAAGAATATAAAATAATCCATAATTTCATATGTGTTCAGCAATAAAAACAACACAAAAGTAGCATTCCACCATTTAAATATGGGAACATTTTTAGAAAAAAATAATACTGTTCATTTGGCAAGAGCTGGGGTTGGGATTTCAACAAGCCACTCTCCTGGCAGAATGGAATGAAAATTAGACAGACTTAAGAAAGTGTGTATCCCTTTGCTTTAGCAATTCTAAACATGCACAGGGACATTTATTGCATCATTGTAATAAAGGGAAAAAATCTAAAAATTTAATGAAGAAAATAGTTTAAAAAGTTATAATGCTCACATACTGTAGAATCTTGGCTGCTTTAAAGATGACTAATTAGACCTTCATGTTGACACAGAAAGATATGTAAGATCTATTTTTAATTGAAAAAGCAAGTTGTCAAACCACATACATAGCATGGTCCTGCTAGCTTAAAATTGAAAATGTGCATATATGTATATAAATGCCCTTCATGCAGTAAAAAGAACTGATGATACACCAAGTATCCCTTTACATAAATGTAGGCTGGCAAACAGGACATTCACATGCTAATGTTATTCTTTATTTTATAATTTAAAAAATGCATGCTATTTATACGAGAAAAGTGGGAAGCACCTGTCCTCAAAAATATTTTATCTTCTCTTATTTTTAATCAGAGATTTTAATATCCCATTAATATATCCATCCGATGCACTTTTTCTGTCTTCAGTTGTACAACAGATACTCTGTTAACATTTCAGAAAACTTTCATATTCTCCTGTTTTGAATATAAATGCTTTGGTATCCAATTTCCTGAAAAAGATAGCTCAATTTGTGTGAGTGACTCTGGGGAGATCTAGGTGAGTGTAAATTAAATACCTTCACACTTCCATTTGCTGCATTATTACACCAAGTTTCAAACAACCCAGGTGTAGAAATGCGGTGCTGCTTTGGAATGCACTGGCTTTGAGCATTTGTAATTTGTTTAATGTTTTCCCCCAACAAATATCATGAGGGAAACATGCTTCTCTATCAAATGTTTTCATTTTCTTCCAGTTTATTTGTCATAATGCTTTATTATGAACATGGTTCTTAGCTGGAGCAACACTGTTGACATTTCCTTGCTAATAGGCCAATTTGTACCAGACATTTGTGTGAGTGGAATAGCAGAAGGACCAGCAAATAAGATCTAGTGATAGTTGATATCAAGACTGCAAAAAATGAACTGAAGCTAGAAAAAACTATATTCATGCTAAATATTTTTTTTTTTCTGTTAGTCTATAGCGCCACCCAGTGTTTTAAAATTCTCCATGGAGCACTCTACAAAGTAAGCAAGTGTGCCAAGGTGGAAAGGAACTCAAATGGCAGTGTGTTAGCTGCACATTAATATGTTCATTTTGAAATTTGTTTAGAAATTTTGCATATGATAGCTTTTTAGAAAACTTTACATTGAAATAAAATGGCAATGAAAACAAATTGGAATGGTTACTACAATCTCCATATACTGGGGATTCTCTTCTCTTTGGGAGCTTTGTTGCTTGAAATAAAAGTCCAGGAAAATTATTGCAGTTTTATTAATTCACTCTGTATTTCAAGGTACTTTATGACATTTCAAAGAGATAATTCCAGAGACCATTATAGATTCAGGCATACTTTATGTTTCTGCAAAAATAAAATGATAATCTTTCTTTTGACAGATTAAATGACAGATGAAAATGAAAATGGATTTACAGAAAGAAGCAGTGGAATTTTTAGTTTTCCAAAGTGGCTTTTATCATAGGGATTCAATGATGTAGAGAGATGCTATTTGGCAATTAAGCAACATAATTAGAGCATAAGTAATCATATTAAGGAAGATCTAGAAATAAAAAGTATTATAAAAAGATGTTGCTTCATTACTTATTTTCTGGAGTGATAAAGAAAATGTGAAATAATTTCTCTCTCAATCCTCCAAAATTATGTAGACTTGATAAACGTAACTCTGTCTAACGTCAATTACACTCTGTATCTCTCATTTTATTTTGTTTCTTGAGTGTTCTTCAAGATTCTGCTCCATCTTACCTTACTGCCTTTCTACATTTTGTCTCTGATGGTGCCTGAAAATGCACACCTCTTGCTTTAAGATGGTAAGGGCTTCTCTGTTTGCATGGCCTATAATCACATCAAACTTATAATTGTTATAACTCAGTCAATAACTCAGTGAATTTTCCTCACTAAAATGCTTTCCCTGGGTTCTGTCCCTGGTACTAACATTGTTTTCTTTTCTTGTGTTTGAAATATTTTACTCAACACTTAGCAAGTGTAACCTGTTATTTTTGTTCTCCCTGTGGTTGCCCTTAGTGTTAGCATGACCATTATGTTTTACTCCAGTTTTCTGTATTTCTCAGTCCTTTCTCCGGATATGATTCCTCTCTGCTGTGTTGCTTGGTGTACTCTTTTCATTCCAATGGCAACATTAGGAGTTAGGCCCTGGCTTCATGTTGTCATTACAACTTTCTCCTACCTAATTTTTCTGTTGCTCACGTCTTCTTCTTTCAGTGTGACTCACACAGAACAAAATTAATGTATCATTAAAGTGTATTTTATTTTTATTTATTTTGTAGCTCTTTATACAGTGAACATTACATGTTTCAGTAACTGACTTTGAATTTTTTTAAAATGAATATTCTGATTGTCTTTATACATTCTCTGGTCGAAGATCCTTTACAATATATAGATAACTGAAAAAATAGATGTTGCCTGATGTTTAGAGTCAAGGCATTGATATCCAGACTGAAGGATGGGGGATGCATAATTATGAGGAAAATAAACTATGGTATACTCTCAGGGAATTTCTGGTCAAGATGGCTTTGTAAATTCATAATTATAAGGTTCCTCTTCCAAACATGGCAACATTAAAATGAAAATATATTTATCATGAGTTGTTGATAATCTCATGTGTGTGCAGGTGTTAAGGACACCAAGTAGAGGCATTATCACATTTCAACTCCAGTGAGGCAAAGCTATTGAATAGCAAATCACTGGGAAGAGGACAAGAACCAAGCACTGGCAAGGAAATCAGGGCTGGAATAACTCCCTAACAACACCAAAGGAAGACTAGAAAAGTTTTAACTATTTCTAGGAGCTATGGCTTTTATAAAACTACTCATCCTGAAAGAAGGAGGAAGTGAAGAAATTATTCCAGATGTCTAGCTGTTAAACTAGCTGTTAGCTCAGTGACTAGGTCTCGAATAGACCTGGGTCACCACAGAATGGGGTTTGAGAATCCAGGCGGAGGGCAATGCAAAACACTTGGGCAAAGATGAAGGGAAGAGGGAGGGAGGGAGAAAGCAGGGGAGACAGAGAGGGGAGGAAGAGTGAGAGAAAGAGAGAATTTCCCATGTGAAAGTTTTGTAAACATTCTAAGGATGTGAGGAAAACTAACACTAAAAAAGTTAATCAGCAAAATCAACAATTAAGAAATAGCAGCAAGTAAATTAATTCAAACATTAGAGCAATTTCAAAAAAACTTAAAGTATGTTAAAGATATTAAAAGAGAAAGTGGAAAAATAGTATCCCAAGACACAGTAATAGGAAACTAAAAGAGACTAATATAAGAACTTATGAACTTTAAAATCAAATTGCATTTGAGCAATCAAATCAAATTGATCTTGGATATTAAAATAGAGTAACTGATATTAAAATAGAATAACTGATATAAAAATAAAACATATAGTGCTGTAATCTTCAGACCGAACACAAAATGAGATATATTCTATGGGAAGATATACTTTGAAATTTACCTGTAATGAATCATGGAATGATAAATTAAAAATAAGAAATTGAGAGTCATAGAGAATATACTTATAGCTCAACCATACCTAACATGAGAGGCAGTAGCTGAAGCACCTACCTACAGTGAACACACCTAAGGATTTTTCTGAACTGAAGCATTATCTTAGTCTTCAGGTTGAGAGCACACACAGACTGCTGGACAGGATAAATGAAATGAATCCACCCCGGGCTCGTTGTCATGATATTGCAGAGCAGAGTGAAGAAAAGAAACTTTAAAGCTATCAGAGAGAGAAAATAAAAAATTGACTGGAAAGGAATGAAAGATATTCTGAAGACAAACTTCTCTTTGATAAAAATTGATACTGATGAAATGTTATATTCAAAGGACCGAGAGGAAACACATGCAGAATGCATACATGCACATGAATGATAATTTTTGGGTGAGTAGCAACTGTTAGAATTAATAATTTATTTCATTTCCCTTCAATAAATTGTAAAAAAGAAAAAAAAAAACTATGAAAAATCAATCTCCATATATGGTAATACAGTATTTAGAAAATACAAAACCATTCTAAAACTCCAATTATCCAGCTGTTTTATCTAAGAAATTTCTATACCCTTAAATGGCACATTTAGAACCAGCACTGTAACTTATTTTCTGCAATTAAAGAAATTAATGGAGTTATCTATTCAAATTGCAGTTACATTAGGTTCCAGTTATTGTGGCTTTATGACAACATCACTTCAAACTTTACGGCTTAAACTAACAATTTACTTTGCTCACAATTTAAGGCACAGGATTTAGAAGGTGAGTGGTTGGATGGTTTGTACCTGACCTTGGGATCTGCCAGCTGGGGCTACTAAAGCTGGAGGGTCCACTTTCACAATAGCTTTTTGCTTACCTGTGAGGTGCCTTGGAAACCCTCGGATTTGATTTATCTCTTCCATCCAGGTTCACCCTCCAGGGCCTCTGCACGTGTCTTAGGCTTTTTGTAGCTTACAAAAACCAGTCGACACTTTTAATTTCCTGTTGGGGCAACTGCACTGGGTCTATCAGTTTATTAAAAACAATATCTACTTTCCATGCTATCACGGCACCAGTTTCACTGAACCTGTATGACCAATACATAACAGTATGAATAGAATTTCCCTACTGTCTTTCTAGGCTTCCCGTCCGTCTCTGAGACCCTTCGAGGCTCTTCTCCCTGCCTTGTTGTGGCAGCATCCTGCTTCCAGTGAGCGAGGTCCATGTGGACAATTAATAACAAACTGCCCTGGAATGTAGTAATATGATTCATTCTATTTCGCCCAAATTTCTATGTCATAGATTGTGGAAGAGTTTCATCTAGGTCGTTTATTTCTGATTTATGTGGTGTTGGCTGAGATGGTTGGGGATTAATGTTTCATTTCCAAAGATGAGTTTTTTTTTTTGTTTAAGATTTTATTGATTTTGTTTTAGAGAGTGGAAGAGAAGGAGAAAGAGAGGGAGAGAAACATCAATGTGTGGTTGCCTCTCACATACCTCGAACTGGGGACCCGGCCCACAACCCAGGCAAGTGCCCTGACTGGGAATTGAACCAGTGACATTTTGGTTTGCAGGCCAGCACTCAATCCACTGAGCCACACCAGCAGCAAAGATGAGTTTTTTAACTCACACATCTGGCACTTCAATGATTCTCATTGCTCTGTTTCTCTCTCTCTTTATCTCTGTCTCTATCTCTATCTCTAATTTCCTTTTCTCTATTTGATAGATCACCCTTCAGGGGCCTCTCCAGGAGCCTGAACTTTGACCCTTTCACAACATGGAGGTTCAAGGCAATTGTACTTCATAAAATTAAGCAGTTTTCAAGTGGCAGGCAGTAGAAGCTTCCAGGCTATTTAATGTCTACCTGTGGAATTGTCACAGACTCACTTCTGTTGTATCAACTGGTCAATGCAGTTTCAGGACCTTCCAGGTTAAGAGAGACCCAGAGACCCTCTCATCTCTGGATGAGAGCATGGCAATGTCCCATTATAGGTGGGTATTCTCATAAGAGATAGCTTTGTGACCTACCTTCAAAAATACAGTCAGTCACAATTATCCTTTATTATAACACAGATATAAAAATAATAAAATATTTAGCTAGATGATTGGTTAGTCTGTTAGAGCAACTTTAAAAAAATACCACAAACTGGGTGGTATTATAAGCCTATAAACAACAGAAATTTATTTCCTACAACTCTGGAGGCTGAGAGTTTGAGATCAGGGTGGGAGTTTGGTGGAGTTCTGGTGAGAATTCTCTTTCGGGTAGCAGACTGCCAACTTCTTCTATCCTCACTGGACAGAGAGCAGAGGGAAGCGAGATTTCTCCTGACCTGAGCACTAATCCCATTCATGAGGGCTCCACTCTCCTGAGCTAATCACTTCCCAAAGGCTCCACCTTCTAAACCATCATCTTGGACATTAGGTTTTCAACATCAAATTTTTGAGGAGACACCAACAGTCAGATCATAGCAGTAATTGAAGTTAACACCCTAACTTGCTAAGACGAATATTCTTAAAATATTAGCATTCTCTAAGCAAACTTTGTGAAAATCGGCAGGTATTTACAGATTGCGTCGAAGTATAACTCCAACTGGGATATTATTGTGAAGTTGTGCTTTAGTATATAAACAAAACATCCTAAAATACCAGTATACAGTAGAAAAGTCTATACACAGTCAGTACTAGACCATATAGAAATGTCTTTGTTACAAAATAATGTTTTAAGAAAAAGGAATTAAATTATATTAATATTTCTAGCTTTGCACATTAACTAAAGCATTATTATTTTTCTTTGAATTACATGATTCAATTGAATTTAGAAAGAATTAAAGATGAGGCAATGAGAATAGTTTTAAAGCAGAATCCATAACCCATTTCACATAATTATTAAAATAATTCTGTGAATGAGATTTTTCATTGTTGTTATAATATCAATTCATTACTTACTTTTAAAGGGAAGCAGAGTGCTTGCATAGCTGAAACATGCTCTTTATGGGCTAAATGTTTATCTTCTCTTAAGATATGGTGTTGATTGTGGATATGATTTCTTTGTCTGCATTCAGAGTGAAGTTTTCTACATGGTTAACCACATTCTTTTATATTATAATATATATGAATATTATGTTAGCATTATTGTTGTGTTCCCTTTATCATTGATCCTAGTAATAATATATCATTATATCATAAAGTCACAGCAGCTGATTAATATTCCGAAACTACTTTCTTACATGCCCATTAAAACTCTTTTATTTTTAGTGTTTTATCAATGCAATTTTAAATTGTAGTTTCATATAAGATATATTCAGTATAGTAAAATGTTATATTCCAATATTAGAAAAATCCACTTCATGAAATATAATGTGTAAGCAAACAATTCTTTAAACTCAATCCTTCAAAATTCCACTTGAAATGGTTCTAAGAAAATGGTTAAAAACAAAATAAATTTGATTTTATTATTCTAGGCACTGCTGGAAGTTACATTTCCAGGTAACTCACCAAGGGAATGTGGTGATTTAATTGTCTGCATAGCACAGCAAGAGACCCTCTGAAGTCAGACTGATGTTGGCTCTGTGGTATCTTGCTCCTTTCACACAAACACACACTTTCTGTGGATACTCAGCATGATATTCAGTAAGCATAGATACAAGAAGCTAACAAAGAAGAAAAGTTATTTATTATTCAGCATTCTCTTGGGGTTCCCTGCCACCTGGAGTTAACATTCTCTCATATGAAATATTTAACTCTCAGTGGTTCATTCCAGGTAAAACCACAACTGACAATGTACATCAGTCAAGAAAAAAAACAACATGAAAAGCTTAAGCTTTATCAATTTAAGCCTTTAAAAAAAATAATGGTCAAACAAAGGCTTTGTGAGTAATTACTATGTACCTTGAAAAGATGTTTAGAATTAATCTCTAGAAATCTTTATAGTCAATTCTCAAATTTCTTTAGACACATAACCCACATTGTCAAAATAGTATTCTTAAATAAAAAGTATTCTTGATTGTTACTTGCTTGCTTTGTTAGTAATTTCAATCTTTATTTACAAATACTTTGAAGAGATTCTAAAAGCAAGGAGAAAAGGAAACACTTTCTAACCCCACAATTCACATAAGATGTGCAGAAACTATTGTTCTTGAATATGTGCTTGGGAGAGCATCGTTTAGATTTCACACACAGATTCGTTACTCTTTTTTTTTTTTTTAAGGATGGATTCTGTGCTCAGTTGTAGATTTTAATTTATTTTTTATTCTTGTTACTGAAAAGAAAATACATTTATATGTTGGCTGCTGTATTAGTTTTTTAGTACCTTATAACAAGTTACCACAGACTTAATGGCTTAAAACAACACATATTATGATGGGTCAAAAGTCTAGGGGTAGCTTAGCTGTGCTAAAGAAAAACAAGAACGAGACATTTATTAGAGCGGTAAAATCAGATTTTATTCAGGACTATTGTAATAGGGGAAAAGAGAAGTCAGTAGAGAGCTGAACTACATTCCAAATACAACATGAGCACGTGGGTTTTATAGCCAACCAGCAGAGTAGGGGATCAGTGGATAGAAGATTACTAAGAGGAAACATCAGCTGTGAAATGAGATTGTGGCTAACCAGACTGAACAGGATTTATGCTGAAGGCAGATCAGAGTGATTGTATACCAAGGGGGGGGGGATAAGAAATTTAATCAGATATTGAGGGTGATCAGATATCAAGGGTGAGGGTTCTTGCTAAACTGACTTAGCAAAATTTAGGCTAAAATTGGTTAATGCAAAGATGGACATGGAAGAACAAAGGTCAAGACCAAGATGAGAAGAGGGGTCAAAGGAACCCAACTCAGGTTTGGTCAAGGAAGACATCTTATCAGTGGGGTCCTCTGCTTGTAGTCTTCTGGCAAGGTTGCAATAAAGGTTTCAGCCATACCAAATTTTCACTAGAGTTTGTACAGAGGAAAAACCACTTACAAGCTACCTCAGATTGGTGGCAGAATTTGTCTCCTGTGGCTGTAAACCTTGCAGTGCATGTTTCTTCGAGGCCTGCAGGAGAGTGAGTCTCTTGACTACAGGGAAGGCAGCAATTCCGTCTTCTAAGGTCTTTGACCTGATAAGTCTGGCCCACATGGACAATCTTTTTTTTTTTTTTTTTTTAAGAAACTCAAAATCAAATAATTTGATACCTTAATTCTATTTGCAAAATCCCATCACCTTTGAAATATTCTGTTGGCTAGCAGCAAATCAAGTGGTATACATTATTTGTACTTGAAGGGAAGGGATTGCACAAGACCGCGAGTCACTAGAGTTCCCTCTGGGTGTGTCCACTGTCGCTGCCTTAGGAGAAACTCTGTCATTGTCACAATGACCCTGAGTGTGCATGTTCATAAAAGCCATTGTCTTATATTGAAACTTAAGGGTTTTATTTCTATCAAAATTTGTAAAAAGGTAAGGTGGAAAACAGTTATTAAATTAAACATTTAACATATTTGTGTAGAATTAATAAAGTACATCAACTATATTTTGACCTGATTTTTAAAATTTTTTAGTAATGAGAATATTGATAGTACTGTCTACATCAGGACGTAGATCCCAAATTAATGCACCTATCACAATGATAATAAAACTGAAGAAGTTTAGTTCCATGAACTTATTGTTATTGAAAATGGCAAGCATAAAACAACCTAAGTTTCTTTTTCTCCCACTACTTCTCACAACCCACATTTACTACACTTCAATGGAATCCCCTTGTGTTGGCCATTTCTAGATCTTTTCTGACAGTATTGCATCCATATAGGCTATATTTTTCTGCCATGTACGTCCAAATTCTACCTAAAGACCCAATTTTAAAGTAAGTTATCATAGAACATCTTTTTGGAGAATCTGCCAATAGAAATATCTCCCTTTTCTGAACTATTATAATTCTCTTTTGGAATATCACCTTTTTTATCCTTACCTGAGGACATATTTTTTTCATTGCTTTTACAGAGAAAGGAAAGAAGAGATGAAAGGAGAGAGGAAGGAAGAAAGAAAAACATCCATGTGAGAGAGAACCATTGATTGGTTTCTTCATGTAAGCACCCAGACCTTGAAACATAGGTGCCCGGGCCTGGGATCCAATGTGCCTGGACTGCGGATCATACATGCCCTGACTGGGAATTGAACCTACAAGCGTTTGGTTACAGAACAATGCTCCAACCAGCTGAGCCACAATAGCCATAGTTGGATATCACTTTTATGTACTTTGCTTTTATTAGAAATATATGTGTGTGCATGAGAAAATGTATGTAACATACTTAATAGTATTCCTGAGATGTATTAAGCATGTAATACATTATAAATTATATATATATATATTTTCATTTATACTACAATGTCAAATTTTTCTATTCCATGAAAACTATCATATTGTCCTATGTAACCATAAATAAGACAAAAAATGATTGTTTTTTTGTGTTTAATAGTAATGTACAGTAGAGCACAATATTTTAAATGATTTTATTAATATGTAAATGTGTTATAAAATACATTTTAGTGAACATGGACAAACTATATTATTAGCTATTCCTTAAACTAATAAGGTAAAAGTTATAATGTAAATTTGTATGATGAACATAGTTATTTGATGCTGTTTATGGCTTACATTGATTTAACATTGCTCCTTTATAATCTGCATAAATTCAAATTTAATGGTTTTAATTTTTTAAATTTGAGTTGGACTCTTTGAATTGTCTTCTTTAAGGTACCCTATTATACTAGCTTACTAATAAATAGTATGTGTGATTGAAGAGTCTGATGCTCCCATCAAGGAATTTTGTAAATATAACTTAATATTAGGTTTTACTCGATATATTTTACTTCTATTTTCTCTATATTACATTTCTTCCTTATACCTTTAGTGACAGGACTGCTTTCTGATATTTTAGGTTTTTAATAATCTAGTACTTTTCTTGTTAATATATCCTGGATATTTGCCATTTTTCAAAGTCCAAAGTTCAGTAGGTAAAAAAAAATATGACAACTTTCTTCGTGTATATGTGTATGAAATTTATTTTGATCTTTCTCACTCTCATATTAGCCAATACTACTTCCATGCACAGTTACTCATATACTCATAGTTCAAGCGGCAGAATTTACTTTCTTTATCTTCCATTAGCCCTTTCTCAAGCCACATGATGTTAACCTTGAAAACACTTTGATAATAGCACCTTCTGACCACTTCTCTGCTGATATTCTTTGTCCACCTTACTGTTATATTACTCTTCCCAAAAGACATGTTTCAGAATTCTTTATAAAAATTGGCACCTAAGGGGATTTTCTGCTATTGTTTCTACTGTTGTTCTTACATATCATATCATCACCTCAAAAGGAGAAAAGTAACAGATGATTATTTTTTCTTGCCAAGCCATTTTTTACTCTAGATTCAACTGATTTTCTTTCTAATGCTAATATCTTTACCTAAACATACTCCTGAGCAAAAATGTATTTACCATTTTGATATTCACACTTTCTGGTTCGCAATTTATTCCATTCCTCATAACCTTTAACTCTTGTATATTATAACATTATCATATCTCCCAGACCAGACTTTTCTCATAATTGAACCTACACTTTTGAAGATCCTTACACATCATTCTACTCTTTTTCTTCAAAGTTTCTTTGAACACCTTTGACTCTTATTCCCAACTTCCTCTTATTCTTGTATTTTCTTTTGCTTACTTCAATACCTGGAATGGGCAGCCAATTAAAATTTGTCAAGGTATCAAAGTTTTATTCAGCAAACAAAATCTACCAAGTTTCTTTCTATGATATTACTAACCTTTTGTTGTTGTTGTTGCATATATGGCTTTTCCTTTGTGTGCAAGTGCAGCTTCTCTTGTTGAAAACCAAACAATCCTTGCTCCGGTACCACCCAAGATGCCACAGTTCTGTGGTGCAGTACACAATGGTGACATTGTAATGTTTTTTCTTTCTCAAAGAAGCAGGGTTTTATTTATAATAAAACTTTTTTTAAGGAAAGCCTGGATTCTGAATAAAGTGATTAAATTAACGTGTAATAAAATAAGGAATCAAACAAAATAATTCCCTGTAAAAACACTTTAAAGAACATACCGCCACACAAAAGTTGTAGTACTTGAAAATAAATGCATGATGACCCTCAAATTTATGATCCCCATAAGCAAAAGTCTTTGAAGTCATGAGAAAGTTATGTATAGTAAATATTCATTCAATTCAATTATTCATTTTCTGATTTAATAGAAAGACATTAGGTTGTATGGTGTATTTGTCAGGAAAAAAATAAAGCCATATGAATAAACAGCCTCAATATTTTAAAACCTTGAGTTAGCTGTTTTAGACATGAGTGTAATGATTAGAGACAAGGTATTAATTAAAATGTTAATAAGTATTTTATTACCTACATTGTGGCATTAATATTGGCACTAGTGTTGTCATAAATGTTATTATTGACACCCTTACTTATAATTTAAGTCATTAAATTATAGCCTATGAATGATATTATTTTAATATATAAACCTGTTCATGAAGTCACCTTGAAGATACAGCATTCTTGATTTCAAGAAACTAGATATATTTTGGTTAAAACTCATCCAAGACAATGACATGAAGCCATTAACCTAGTGCTAAAAACAGGCGTTAGCTAAAGCTATATGTGAATGGACTATGAAGAGAGAGTTTTTCAACCATAATGACAATAATTTTTAATGACGGTTTACAGATCTCCAGTATGAAGTCAAATTATTAAAACTAGAATTTACTTTAATATACTTTGTACAGTAGAATAACAATGTGTGAAATCCTCAGGAATAAATCTAAAACATTATCTCTAAGAGTAACTAAAAATTACGTCCAGAGAGATTAAATAAAACCTTTGAAAACCTGGAAAAGGCATAAATGTGAGAATAAAAACAGTATTTATGATTTGGTCTCAATAGTGTAAAATACCAATTCTCCTGAAATTCATCTATAGATTCAATATAACTCCAATAAAAATATCAGCATAATATTTTGTCAAAGTAAACAAATTTATTTTAAAATTTAAGAACAAGAAAGATCTTTCTAAGGGAAATAAGAAAGCGGAAAAAAGGATTCTACCAGATTTCTAGACTTACTATAATGTTATTTAGACAATATGGCAGGCAGAAAAATGGTCTAAGATCTCCATGCTTGAATTCCCAGTGACTGAGAATATGTTACTTTATATGGTAAAGGGATATTGCAGTTGTGATTATGGTTGAGAATTTAAAATTAGAAAATTATCCACCATTATCTGTTAGGCTGACCTAATAGGGAGATTCTTCTGGAATATCTGAGTGGACCTATCAAATCACAAATGCATAAAAATGGAAGAGAAAGGCAGAAGGGTTAGATATGATCATAAAAGAAAAGACAGAGGAGATTTAAAGTCTGAAAGGGACGTGATCCAACATCGGTAGCTTTGAAATGGAGCCAAGAATGCAGCAAAATCACAAAGCTTCTTTAAGGCCTCCTCAAGTGCAAACTCCTTTTTAAAGCCTTTACTCATCTCCACAGTCAGAATTAAGTGGTCCCTTTTTTTGTATTTCCTATAAAGTTAACTTTTGCTTTGGTTTATTAAAAGTAGTAAACTGCTTGAATACCAACATTGTTTCTTATTGAAATTTTTACTCTCTGAGCACAGTAAGAATGCCTTTTCTATAGTAGGGATTCACTGCTTATTTTAGAATAAATCATACTTCATCATCTATAGAATACATTAAATTATAAATATGTTTGTTATGTTTAACTAAATTCAAGAAAGTGAAATATCTAAATAGTTATTTCATATTTCGGTGCTCATAGTTATCATATATAAACTAGACATATATCAACTTCTATGTTACTTTTTTTTTTAAGATTTTATTTATTTATTTTCAGAGGGAGGAGAAGGGAGGGAGAAAGAGCAATGTATGGTTGCCTCTCACATGGCCCTCATTGGGGACCTGGCCCCCAACCCAGGCATGTGCCCCGACTGGGAATCGAACCGGGACCCTCTGGTTCCCAGCCCGCACTCAATCCACTGAGCTACACCAGCCGGGCCATATTCTATGTTACTCTTAATAAAACAAGCTCTGTCTTCTATTCCCTTTTCTTTGAACTTGGATTCTGTTAGATTTCAGAGAATAAAGAGATTTGGAATCTGCGAGTTCTGGAAAATCTATGAAACAATAATTTCTCTTAAAATATGTTTATAATTTGGTTGACCGTAAACTGTCCTCCAGGCCAAAAAGCACACACTGAGCCAGTTTGAAAGTGTTATTCATAAGGAGAAGTACAGCCGTTCTAAATGCAATGGGAGAGGGACCCAAGGAAAATGGAATCTATTTATAAAAATTTGTGTATTTATTCTTGCATGTTTAAACTCTAGTCACCTTCAAAATGCTCTCCATTTAATGCAATGCCCCTATGGACACATTATTTCCATTGCTCAAAACAGTTTTTGAACTTGTCGATTTTGATGTCTTTTAGTGCTTCTGCCATTTTTTGTTTCACCTTTTCCACTTCAGCAAAAATTTCCTTTTGAGGACTTTTTCATCTGGGGAAACAACAAAAAAAAGTCTCTTGGGGCAAGATCTGGTGAATAGGGAAGGCAGGGCATAGAGGTCATGTACTTTTGTGTCAAAAATGGTTGAAATCTCACCTCGGTGTGGGCAGGTGTGCTTGTAAATCATCCATCATGAAATGAGCAAACATATTGAAAGAGTCTTAAAAAAAAAGCACTGCAGCCCAAGGCAAACACAGCCTCCAACAGCAATCCCAGCTGGTACACTGATACAGATGGGTTCCCAGAACACTCACCTGAGGGGCAAGCCTGTGCTATAAGAAGCCTACCCTCCAGAAGATAATTCTGGGTTTGGGGGCTCCCCCTTGTAGTTGATAAAGAGTTCTAAATATAAATGTCTACAACAATTTTAAGTGTTTTTCTTCCTTTACATTACATAAATGCAAGGCACATCCCAGTGTGGCATTTTTTCAAAGTGAAGGGAATGTATGTATGAGATACAACACTATGACAAAAAGAAATAAAATGAATTCTATGGAATCCAAGGAGAATACAGATCTTACATGTCACAGATGAGTCGGAAAGTAGATGAATAGAACTTTCTGCATTTGAATATCTAAAGCCTTTCATAACATTACATATTTTGCTCTCCAAGTTCTTGTCATGAAAATATTTCTAATATTTTATTTAAGAAAAATGTACTCTGAACAACTACATGGATAAGAGAGTTGAAATATTAAATAGTTACCCTCTATTAATTATAATTATAGTTAATTATAATTATCTAATTAATTATAGTCACTCAAAAATAGTTTTGAACTCACGTCATGTAGCAGGTACTATTCTAAATCTTGGGATTCATTAGTGGATGAAAAAGAAAACAGCAAAATAAATCTAGTTACTTGGGGTCTACATTCTAGAAAGGAATTGTAGATGAAAATTAATAATGGATAGGTAAAATACATTGTATGTTCAAAGGAGATAATCACAATGGAAAAAAAAGAGAAAGAAAGGTAAACCGGAAAATCTAAGGTGCTTCCATTTTGTACGATTAATCAGCCTTCTTTGTACCGCTTTGGACCATAGAGCCCTTCAGTGTAGGCCCATGCAGGCCACCGCCTTCCTTTTCATGTATTCTGTATGCAACACGTAACTAGTGTATTTTACATGGTTTTGCTTTGATTATATTTCAAGTTATTTTTTTGTTGTTGTATTTTAATTTTACCAGAGAGATAACTTAGCCTCACAACAATAGATTCCTTATGGTATAAAATTTATTTTAACCATTTAAACTCTCAGAAAGCAACATATTTCTATCTTTGGGACAATTACATTTTACCCTATAAAAAGCTAGATGTTTTGTGTATTGTCTAGACAACCAAAAATCTCAGTGGTATGGGATCTTTACACATACAGTTGAATACAGATTCACCTAAGATAAGTTGTTTTTTGGGGGACTCTACAGTAAGTGGATGAAAAAAATGTGGTCTGTTTTAATTGGTATCATGAAGTATCCAATAACTCATATTTTTTCAGTTTTTCTTTATCGGGTATCTTAATGGCAAAATAGATGAGCACTTCAGCATTCTGTTCTTTAAGAATTAAACGTTGCAAATTTGAATGATTTTTTACAGTAAAAAAATCCTCTATTTTTCATTTCACACCCATTTGCCCCCACTAATTCTAATCCTATTTAAAAAAATAGAAAAATATTGATTAATATTGTCTAAGTGTCTAGTTTGTTTCTCTTTAACAAATGCATTTTCATAAAAAATATCCTAAAGCACTGATTTCTCTCCATTGTATTCTCTTTGATGTTTTAAATGAGAGCGTTAGATGAAAATACGGTTAATTTGAAACTTGGAAGTCATTTTGGAATGCAAGGAATCTGGCTAAAATTCTTTCCTTTTTTTTTTTTTTTTTCCCTTGAAAGCACTAGAAACTGATTGTTGTTTCAGATTTGCGGTGACTTCTACTGAAGTCAATCTCTCAGGGATTTCTCTCTTCCTAGTTTCAGCCTTTCTTTCGTTGTCTGTGATTCACTGAGCCTCTACCCTTCAGACTCAGAATGACCAGCGGTCGTGAAACAGCTTCCCTTCAGGTGGCCTTCTGTGATTCGCAGTTTATTATATATCTTGAGCTTTGTTGGTGGTATTATCATCTATTATTTTCTCTATAAATGTTCTGGGAGCCATTCATTATTTATAGTGTTTAATTGGTTGTATATTATACAAATTCAATTCTCATTTTGTGTTTGTTGTCTATTTAATCTTTCTTCCCTCTCTTCCAGGTTTTTAAAACCAGCCTCTAAATTCTTCTCTCGTGCCCTTCCAATCTAGTCTGTGTACTACTGTTAACATGAACTTTCAAAATGCAAGTCTTCTTTTGTTACTCTCCTGCTTACATTTTATTTGTGTTATATTATCAGTAAAGAAAAGAAGATTAAATCCTTGAATTGATATTCAAGGCTTTCCATGATCGAAGTCCTGGTTATGTGTCACCCCTTATCTCCTGCCACTATGCAACATATACTATACAGTGGTATTTTTTAAAATATGTTGTGTTGTAATTATTTGTTTAAATATAATTTCTCTCCTATTAGACCTTGAAATTATTGAGAACTTGAATTTAATTTCACCCATCTTTCGATCCAGGTGTCTCATTCAGTGCCTGACAGGTTGTTGTTTTAAATCTTTAGAACTCAGAGTCAATGTTTATAGAATAGGAAGAATAATCCACCCTGCCTACTTCCTGGTTGCTGTGAGGGTCACAAATGATGACATATATAAAGAAACTTTGTGCATGATAAAGTTCAGTAAAAAAATAGGTAATTCTATTAACACTAGATAAAAAATACTCAAATCTATTTTACCTACTCAGTCAACACCATAATAAAAATGGTAGTTTGCTTAAATAAGTGTTACTCAAATATATTCCTTCTGTGTGAAGAAAATTTCTGACCTGTGACACTTTTGAAAACCTCTCTCTACGTTTTTGGGGTAAATGTTGTATGTATCTTCATGTGTGTGGGGGGGGGTATGTGTGTAGTTCCTATTTACTATGATAAAGCATAGTTAATTTTTTTTCCTGTATGCTAATTAAGGATTTGATAGAACTATGTTTGTTTTAAGACAAATAAAGGAAAACCCTGTTATTTTATAATTTCCTTATTTTTTTCTATAGAAAAACATAATTTTAAATAGTAAGATACAATTATATGGAATGAAAATGTCAGGATCACAACACTGATTCAGTAAAAATTTTAATGGCAAGAAAAGTAGAAGAAAAGGGACTAAAATATTTTTAAATTATGCAAGTTTCTAAATATCAAAGATTTAAAAAGTTTTTACTTCTCAAATACTCATTTTTTTTTCTTTTTCTTTTAAAGGCAGACAGATGGGGAGTGTGGTTGAGACAGTGATGGATGTTTTAATCCAGGAAGCAGGTTTCCGAGTCATGAATATATCTTGCCAATTATCAATACTAGCTTTGCCTTCACCCTCAGTTCATTGCTTTAGTGTGAAAAGAGAACCGAAAGTGATGCTGTTGCTTGCAGACACTGACGTGACCCAAGAAGTATTGTCAGTGGGAAAGTGACAATGTACCACCTGTAATAGGAATGATTAATTGCTGTGAGGTACGAGTGGAAGTATCTTTCAGAATGTTAAACTTTTAGATCAGATTTAAGGGCAGGCGAAGAAGATAGTGAGTTATAATAGCAAATTTATATTTTGATCCAAACTGCTTTTTATAATTTGCCACTTCTACACTTGATTGTTCACTCTCACAAATCATTTTGTATTTGCTAATATAAAGCAACAGTAATTTTTCATCTAATGCTTTGCAAATGCCAAGCCTATACAATCTTTCTTTCCTTGCTAGTTTTCAAAAACAATGTTTTTAATGTTCACATACACTATACATATTTTAAATTAATTTATTATAATTGGATTTAGTCATGTTAGTTTTATTTTAGTCACAATTTCCTAGAGGGATTATAATATTTTTAGAGTGATATGGAGCTGGTCAATTCCATCTTTCTTTTTCATTTTAGTTTTCCATTCTTGAGGTAAATTAGTTCATAATTTAATAAAAAAGAAACAAAAATACATAAAACAAAAAATTCCTTAGTGTAAATTTACTGGCATCAATCCAATATCAAAAAGTGTTATTTCTGGCACAATTGCAAGTTGCTTTTGAAAAAGAAATAAATATTAATACATATATTCCCTTCACTGGTTATTGTGTCTCACCTTGGAGCAATGGTGGCAGTATTAACCTGCTAATGAGCACTCATTACTACCTGGACCTTCACTAGAATCTTTATAGACAATTTCATGTTTAATTCCCATAACTTGGTGGGTTGACTAATTTTTCCTTATTAACATAGTTCATCTAACTGATGAAACAGGAATCCTGAATCACCAATTCAAAAGAACTTCAGCACTCCTATGTTCATAGCAGCACTATTTACGATAGCCAAGTGCTGGAAGCAGCTTAGGTGCCCATCAGTAAATGAATATGTCAAAAACCTGTGGTACATTTACACAGCGGAACACTATGCAGCAGAAAGAACGAAGGAGCTCCTACCATTTGTGACAGCACAGATGGAACTGGAGAGCATTATGCTAAGTGAAATAAGCCAGTGGGTGAAAGACAAATACCATATGATCTGACCTACAAGAGGAATCTAATGAACAAAATAAATTAATGAGCATAATAGGACCAGAGGCATGGAAATGTGGAACAGACTGACAGCCAACAAAGGGGAAGAGGGAGGGTGACAACGGTGGAAAGAAGGAGAAGGGACTAGACAAAGAACATACATGAAGGACCCATGGACATGGACAACAGTGTGGGGATAAACTGTGGGAGTGGGATTTGGGCTGGGGACAGGAGAGCAAAAGGGGAGAAATTGGGACAACTGTAATATAATAACAACAGAAAATTAAGAAATGAATTATTTGTTAAAAAAAAACAAGAACTCTCATTGAGACCTATCTGTTTAAAATACTAGCTTATTTAACATTGCTAAACATCCTCTGAGTTTTATTTTGTAAAATTTATTTTCTATATCAGTGCTCTATTTTGCACTTTGTGAGATTTTCAAAATCTTTCTTCTTTTATTTTTCCTCCAAAATACTCACTGTAGAGAATGTTGTAAAAGATTAGGCAATCAGGCAAAAGGAAGAGGTCTGGGATCTCAGACTTCGGCTCCAGTCATGCGTCAGCCAATTTTAAACTCTGAAGCCTCTAGCACAACACCCATTGCTGTGATCCTAATTTTTATGTGTAATGAAGATGATAATGAACCAGGTTTTGCATGAGGACTCAGCGGGATAATATGCAAAAGATTGATACAACATATAACATGGCACTTCAGACACTGGCATATTTAATACATTTATTGTTATGAGGTATATGATCTAATATTTAGATTTATTTGTTAAAATGTACTTTTGTATGCTATTTCAAATTATTGACAATTTTTTTCTTCTTGATGGCAGTTTTTATTCAGAGATTTGTGAAAGTGTTCATGACATAAGAGAGCCTCTCAGAAAATATAGAAATTCCCAGTTATTGGGACATAAATGACAGGACTATGGTGACTAGAAGTTTCTGGATAGAAGAGCATGACTGTGAATAACTTCTTTCTTTGTTGAATGCAGTAATTCCTGTAGAGAAACCCATTACTTTACAGATTATGCATGACCGCATTTAAATTTCTAACTTACGTGTATTTTAGTTTAATTAAGTGATACAAGCTTGCTACTGAACTCAATGTGTCCATTTGGCATTGAATGTGCACGGTTTTAGAAGGCATTGGAAAGATTTTTACTATCACACTGTCTTATCTATTTTTACTTCTGGAAATTTACTAAAATAACAGTGATAAAGTCTTTGAATGATAACTCGTGGGATGCAGCCAGTCATGTGTTGGTAAGTGTTTAACGACAAATTCTTCAGAATGAAAGAAAAACACACACACAAACCCTACCCTGTTTTGTATTGCTTACTGATATCCTTGGTGTGAATTCTACAGTAACTGATTTCATAACTAATTCTAAATTCACATCATTCATGTGTCATTGGGAAGAACTCTAACACATCTCTAGATACACTGATAAGCAAATTTGCTTGACAAGCCAATCAAATGTATGCACGTGTCTGAGAATAACGGCAGAGAATTTGGAAATAAAAACAAGATGCAATAAGACCATTAGAAATTGCAACATCCTTTAGCCTCCAGGTGACCAATAACTTTGTATAAAGGAAATAATCAGAACTCACATATACTAATTGCTCTATGGCAAGTTTCCCCTGTTAGGGATGTACCACTTTAAGTGACAATAATTTATTGCACTCACATAAAGGAACTACTTTAGAAAACAGAAATGTTTAGACATTTATAAACAAATCATATTTTATTTTATCTTAAACTGTGTAAATCATAGAAAGAAAAGATCCTAGATTATAAAAATGCTTGATAACCTTAATTAAGAAAAATAACCAAATAGAAGATAAACCATTAACAGTAATTTACTAGATATAAAGGTTTCTAAGACTCTACAATAAAACATAATTATTAGTCAAAGTGGACCCCAAAGTTAGAAAAACGTATACTTGAGAAAATTTGATTTTTATTCTGACATGAATTTTTCTTTTTTATCCCCCAAATAAGACAACCATAATTTGCTTTCTCTCTAAACTCTGAACAAATCTCAGTGATATATCTTAGACATAATGGGTTCTAAATATTTTACATCAATTATCATCTACATAAATAAAGTCTATAAGATAAAACTTGTGATTAAAATAATGCATAAACCCTGGCTGGTGTAGCTCAGTGGACTGAGCGCGGGCTGGGAACCAGAGGGTCCCGGTTTGATTCCCCATCAGGGCACATGCCTGGGTTGCGGGCCAGGTGCCCAGTGAGGGCCATGTGAGAGGCAACCATACACTGCTGTTTCTCTCCCTCTCTGTCTCCCTCCCTTCCCCTCTTTCTAAAATAAATAATAAAATCTTAAAAAAAATAAAAAAATAATAAAATAATGCATAAAAATAGCCCTGGCTGGTGTATTTAGCAGATTGAGTGTGGGCTGCTAACCAGAGGGTCGGCAGTTCAGTTCCCAGTCAGGGCACATACATGGGCTGTGGGCCAGGTCCCCAGTGGGGCCACATGAGTGACAAATACACATTGATGTTTCTCTCCTTGTCTTTCTCTTTCTCTTCCCCCTCTCTAAAAATAAATAAATAAAATCTTTTCATAAAAAAATAAATAAAATAGCTCTGGCTGGTGTAGCTCAGTGGATTGAGCGTGGGCTGGGAACCAGATGGTCCAGGTTCGATTCCCAGTCAGGGCACATGCCTGGGTTGCGGGCCAGATCCCCAGTGAGGGCCATGTGGGAGGCAACCATACACTGCTGTTTCTCTCCCTCTCTTTCTCCCTCCCTTCTCCTCTCTCTAAAAATAAATAAATAAAAAATCTTTAAAAAAATAAATAAATAAAACACAAAATAGTGTAGGAGGGAAGATATATACTTAATCTTGACGGTGCAGTTTTTACTCTATTTCTTGCTATACATGTACAAAGGTTCAGTACAACATCCTACCCATTAAAACATTTTGTCTTCCCACACTCTTTGAGTTGGCGGTAAGTATCTCCAGCTAATGTTAGTTAAAGAGACAATTTGGGCATGATCCTTTACTTCTCTTTCAGTCACCAAGTCCTGTCAAGATTTTCTCTCTAAATTAAAAAAAGAAAAGACTTTCACCATCTTGCTCGAAGAATACAAATAAATTTCATTAAAAATAAAAATAAAATAATTTAAGGCTTTTTTGAATGCCTACAGTATTTAAATGAGAGTAATAGTTATAATAACATCATTGTCTAGTTATGATGATTGAGATCATATATTCAAAACTTAAGCTAGCATCTCACACGTAGTAAGCTCTTAAATGTTAACAGTAATTCTTATTGTTAATGGTAATTACCATTCATCATCTCATAATAGTTATTGAGTGTCTTCCATATGTCATAAACTGTTCTAGGTTCTGGTGGTTCACCAGTGAATCAAAGTTTCTTCTATCATGCAAATTATGTTCTAGTAGATAAACAGAGAATAAAATAACAAATTATGGTAGGTGATGATAAGTGCTATGTAGGCAAAGAAAGTAAATGAGGGGACAAATAATGAATGTAGTGGGAGTAGTAGAAAAGGGATGCTATTCTTATACCCTGCATGATAAGATAACATTTAGAAGTGCTTTAAATCATATTCAGAAGAATGTCTGTGGATGACTAAGGGAAAAGCATTCTAAAGTCAAGGAACAGAAACTACAAAGGACATGAATACATATTGTGTTCAAAATGATCCCAGAGGTCAAGGTGGCCAGAGCACAGTCAAGTGAGAAGAGGAGGTGGAGGGAAAAAAAGGGCAAGGTCATCGAGGGTGTTACTTTTACTTTTCTGTTTTAGCTGTTTTTGATTTTTTTTTTTATAACTGCCTTATTGAGATGCAACTGACACACCACAAAAGCCACCCCTTTACAGGGTACAGTTCAGTGGGTTTCAGTGCATTCAAAGAGCCATGCAACCATCAGCACTATTTGATTCCAGACTTTTGTTTTAAAGAACTGATTTAGATTTATAGCAAAATTGAGTAGAGAGTTCTGAGACTTAACCACTGACATTTTTATTATCTTCCTACTTTTACCTTTTCCAGATCATCATACAGTGGGAATCACTCAGTGTGCAGCCTTTTCAGATTGCCTTCGTTCACTAGTAATTATACATAAATTACTTCCCTTCCTGTTTTTTTGTGGCTTGATTGCTCATTTCCTTTTAGCAATGGATAATCTTCTATTGTATGGATATATCACTGTACCAAAGTTTATGTATCCACCACTAATTGAGGGACGTTTGCAGTGGTTACAAATGTGTGCAGATTATGTGAACAAGAAGAGGGGCAACTATTCCAAACTGGATTTAGTCACAAACAGCTTCCCAAAGGAAATGGCAGTTGGACTGAGTTTCAGTATGTGAGTACAGATTACTTAGACTCCTGAGGCATCATCAAGGATAGCCAAGATTTGCTTTCTGACTATTACCTAGGCACACATCTAGTCATGTGGTACTTTGTATGTTATGTTTCTGAAGCCCCAAGTCAATTTGGTTTTCTCCAGGTATACTGTGCTACTTTTGTTAGCATTTGCTATCTAGTTTCTGGGATATCCTTTTCTCTTATCTGAGTCTAAATAATCTTTACTCACCTGCTGGAATTCTGCCCAAATGTCACTTCCTTTGGGGAAGCTGTTTCTAACCACACTCAGTCTGTAATAGCTATCCCCCTTCCTGTCTACATGATCTGCACACATTTGTGATCACTACATTTATCTCCACTTCATCTCTCTCCTGCTTTAAATTAGGTAATGAGACTTATCTTCAGAGTTAAGCACTGTTGACATATGTTAGACACCCAATCAATACTTATTTAATGAATAAATAAAACATGCCAAAAAGCATTGTCATATATTTCCCACTGGAGGAGCAGGTCTACATACAGTACAAATGTTTCAAACCTTTTATAGGGAAATGGGAGTAATATGATCCTCTCTCTCATATCATATACTTTAATCTCTTTACAACTCAATCAAACTAAAGCACTTGCCTAACACTGTGAATTACTTCGGTAAACTTCAACACAAATGCGCTTAAAGCAGCTTAGAAGCCTGCTACACACTTATCCACTATTTCTACGGATCTTTTTTTCCACACAGACACATTCAATGCAGAGAGGTGAAGCTGTTCTTTGTTAGAACCATAATTTTAGAACATACATATTTTACTGAGGAGTGAATCTCCTAAAGACTCATTTTTTTACTCTCTAATGATTCCTGAAACCAAGGGTCAACTGCCCACACTGAACACTCACGTTTTCCTGGTAATGAACATTGTGATAACTTTGGGTTAGAAGAAATCTGTTCTATCGCAGAGGACAAACACCTCATTCCTATTCCTATGTTTTTTCTTTTCAAAATGTTACTTGCTGACCTTAGAAATAATAAGTCAATAGGTAATAATGCAGTCCATAGAAAGGGTCATTTAATAAAAAAAATTACAAGAAACTTGAGGTCATAAAAATGTTTTAAAGATTTTTTGAATTGGGTTTCTCAAACATTTCTCTAGATTTAATGCTCATGTCCATGAAATATTTTCTAACAACCCAATTTTAAACATAAAGCAGGGCTTTCAATGTCTGCTGATAATCTAATGCACTTTCGGTCTAGAGATAACATGAGATTTTAATAAAGAAGTATTTATTATAATCATAAAATTGTATATCACAAAATGTACCCTTAAGCTAATCTTTATTTCTTTGTGTTATCTAGAATTGTGTGCCGTAACTCTGACATACGGGTTATCACATCAAACAAAAGCATAAACCATTTTCATTTCTCCAATTTAATTTGAAAAAGCCCATTTCAAAAAAAATGTGGTTGAGTACTTATTAAATGGCTTTAAAAATACATTATTATGGTCTAGCATTTTGTAAGTAGGTCTCTGGAATGTCAAGTTCAGGGTTTATTTATTTTATGTGCTTGAATAACTAGGAAAATTGTGCATTGAACCTCTCAATGCTTAGCAATTATTTACAGTACAGAATGTTTTTCCCATTGTGTGTGTAAATGTAATACTTTAGCATTTCCTTCTATAATTAAGGATGTTTATGAGTTTTTTTCCTTTATGGACTTAAATTATTATCAAAATAATTGTGGCTATGCTAAGTGTAACATATCTAGGAAATAATAATCGCACTTTTAAATTGTAAAAGCAATAATAACATAATACAAAATAATAATTAATATTAATAAAGCAATATTTTATAAAAATAAACAAATAAGAAAAGAAATGGGCGGGCAAAAGCTTTGGTAATTGACAAGTTACTTTCTACTTACCACTGATCCAAGAATATTCAGAAACTAATTATAATTTACTTTTCTTTTTTTATTAATTTTTTTGTTTAATTACAGTTATTTGCATCCTCTCCCCTCCCCACTTCCTTCCCCTCCCGTCCCACCCCCCACCCCAGTCTCCCTCCTCCCCTTAGTTCTGTCCATGTGTCCTCTACAGTGATTCCTGAAAACACTTCTCCCCATTGCCCCCTCCCCGCTCTCCCCTGTCTATTGTTAGACTGTTCTTAATTTCAGTGTATCTGGTTATGTTTTGCTTGCTTTCTGCTTTTGTTGATTATGATCCAGTTAAAGGTGAGATCATATGGTATTTGTCCCTCACTGCCTGGCTTACTTCACTTAGCATAATGCTCTCCAGTTCCATCCATGCTGTTGCAAAGTGTATAAGCTCCTTCTTCCTCTCTGCTGCGTAAAATTCCATTGTGCAAATGTACCATAGTTTCTTGATCCATTCATTTGTAGATGGGCACCTAGGTTGTTTCCAGCACTTAGCTATTGTGAATTGTGCTGCTATGAACATAGGAGTGCAAAGGTTCTTTTGAATTGGATTTTCAGGATTCTTAGGGTATAATCCCAGTAGTGGAATTGCTGGGTCGAAAGGCAGTTCCATTTTCATTTTTCTGAGGAAGTTCCATACTGTTTTGCACAGTGGCTGCACCAGTCTGCATTCCCACCAACAGTGCAGTAGGGTTCCCTTTTCTCCACGTCCCCTCCAACAGTTATCTGTTGCTTTGTTGATGATGGCCATTCTGACTGGTATGAGGTGGTATCTCATTGTGGTTTTAATTTGCATCTCTCTGATGGCTAAAGATGTTGAGCATCTTTTCATATTATTCTGTGCCCTCTTTATGTCTTTTTTCTAGAAATGTCTGTTCATGTCTTTTGCCCATTTTTTAATTGGGTTTTTTGTCTTCCTGGAGTGGAGTCGTATGAGTTCTTTGTATATTTTGGAGATCAGACCCTTGTCTGAGGTATCATTGGCAAATATGTTTTCCCATACAGTTGGTTCTCTTTTTATTTTAATACTATTTTCTTTAGCCCCACAGAAGCTCTTTATTTTTATAAGATCCCATTTGTTTAT
>PVJI01019090.1:0-31711 GCA_004026765.1 Micronycteris hirsuta
TCCTCCGCCCGTTTCTGCCCCGCTCACCGGCCTGGATGTTTGTCTTCTCCTACCTCCTGGGTGTCGGACTTCCCTTCAGTTCGATTCTGTCCGTTCTGGTTGTTTAAATTTTTGCTACTGCATTAGTTGTATGGACATTCTGGATGTGCGGGCAGCGAGTGCGACCACCTACGCTGCCATCTTGGCGGAAGTCCTCATTTTTTGAATTCTTGTTTTTTCATTCTTTTCTGGTTGAATGTTTCTTTCTTCCTTCTGGTCCACACCATTGATTTGAGTCCCAGTTTCCTTCCCATCACTATTGTTTCCCTGTACATTTTCCTTTATTTCACTTAGCATAGCCTTCATTTTTTCATCTAATCTGTGACCAAAGTCAACCAATTCTGTGAGCCTCCTGGTTACCAATGTTTTGAATTGTGCATCAGATAGGTTGGCTATCTCTTTGTCACTTAGCTGTATTTTTCCTGGAGCTTTGATCTGTTCTTTCATTTGGGCCTTTTTTTTTGTCTCGATGCACCTATTACATAGTTAGAGGTGGAGCCTTAGGTGTTCACCAGGGCGGAACAACCCACATTGTTGTGTTGTGACGCTGTCTGTGGGGAAGGGGTCTGAGAGGGAACAATGGCACTTGCTCCCCTCTGCCGGATTTCAGTCACTTCCCCCACTATCCACAAGCAAAGTGGGCCATTCTGTGCTGATTCCTGGGTGGGTGGGCTTGTGCACATTCTAGGACCCTGTGGGTCTCTCCAGTGAACTCTTCTGTGAGGCTGGGAGTTTCTCCTGCTGCCGCCTCAGCCCCCAGAGGTGTTTTCAATCAGCGGTTTGAGGCTTGCTGGAGCCCTGGGTTATGTGGTCTGCTTCGCTCCTCAGCTGTTCCTTTATCTGCACGCGAATGTGGGACCGCCTGCTCCACCAGCTGCTGCCTTGCTGGGTCCCCAGCCTCCATCTCCCTGGGTCCGCCAGCTGCCGCCTAGCTGCAAGCCCTCTCCCCGCCGACGCCCAGTTCCACCCCTCCTACTGGTCTGGATGAATGTGTCTTCTTTAACTCCTTGGTTGTCAGACTTCCATACAGTTCGATTTCCTGTCAGTTCTGGTTGTCTTTTTGTTTTTAAATTGTTGGTTGTTGTCCTTCTTTTGGTTGTGCAAGGAGGCCCAGTGTGTCTACCTATGCCTCCATCTTGGCCGAAAGTCTCATCATAAAATTACTTTTTAAGAAGTGTTCATTATAATTGAAACAACAATGCTTTCAACTATTGATTTCTTTTAAAAAACCAAACATTTGAAGAGAGTCTGGAATGATTCATTACCTTTCCCAATCTCTACCTGTTTCTATCAGTCAAACACTTTATGACCCATATCAAAGAGAAGAGGGTTTTCATTCCTCTCCCTACCTTCTCCCAACCTACTTGTAAAATAAGGAAAGAGCCTACTTAAATGAACATTTATCATGTATGTTTTTTGAAGCCTACAATGTGCTAAGTACTAGAAAAATCAGCTGTGAAGAAGACAGACAGTAATTGTGCCCCCAAGGAGTTTACATTCTAGTGTTACACATAAAAAGGAAATGAGTGCGAACCTCGGGTACTGATAGTGTTATGAAGAAGCTGTGACAGGATATTGTGATGCAGGTGATGGGGGGAGATGTGGTGCAACTTTAGCTGCAGTAATTGGGGAGGCCTCTCTGCAAAAGTGACATTTGGGTCATATTTTACCACCTAAATGATAGGAAGGAGAACCACATGAAGATCCAGAGGAGCTCTCCAAGCAGAATGAGCAATAAGTGGGATGGCCTGAGACAAGCTCAGTGTGTTATTGGGACTGAAAGAAGATCAGAGTGGTTGGAGCTCCGGGGACCAGGGGAAGAATGGAGGAAGATGTGAGCAGAGAGGCAGATAGAGCAAGATTGGGAGGGCTTCATAGATGCTGACAAGGTTGTTCTGATTGCAGTGGGAAGTCTTTAGATGGTTTTAAGGAGAGAATTTATATCACTTAATTTACCCTTTATAGAGATTACTCTGGCTGCTTTGTGGGTGGAGGAAGGGTAATGAGGGGGCGAGAGTGCAGCCGGGGGCCAGGGAGAGGTGAGGAGTGATGGTGGCACTGACTTAGGTGAGGAGAGTGGAGATGGAGAGAAGTGGTTGGGTTCAGGATATATTTTAGAAGGTGGAGCCAAAGTGAATCTGATTTTAAAGTAGATACGTACTGATGGACTAAATGTGCTGTGTGAGGGAAAAAGAAGAGCCAAGGAGGGCTCCTTCGTAGTACCCTGAGAAACTTAGTGTATATTTGTATCATTTACTAGCATCAGGAAGGCTGGGGGAAGCAGACTTAGGGTAGTACAGAAATCAATAGCTTTGTTTTGGCCGTGTTAAAATTGTGATGTTTACTAGATATCCTAGTGGATATGTTGAGTAGGGACTTATATATACACATCTGGAGCTCAGGTGAGAGTTTTGGGTCTAGAGATATAAACTTGAAAGTCATCAGTTTATCAAGGTCTTTGAAGCAACAGAGCTAGATGAGATCACATAGGGGGACAAGTATATATAGAGAGCTGAGGACAGAGTTCTGGAAACTCTAACATTTAGAGGTCCATGAAGGTGGTGTCTCTTCATGTCTCAGGAAAGTCTTTTATATGTCCTGTGATTTTATCCAACCCACCCATTTTGTAGCAGATTAAAAATGGCTATAAATTTTTGACACGTCCATATCCCCTTCCCTTCTATCTGGGCTGAACCACTAATGCCAGTGACTTGTTTAACCAATGGAATTCATCAGAAGTACATTCTTGGACCTAAGAGACTAGATTATAAGAAGTCTTGCTTTGTCCACAACAGTTAGAATATTCTCTTTGGAATATTCCATCCAGAACAGTTAGAATATTCTCTTTAGAAACCTGAGCCATCATGTAAGAAGGCCATTCACCCAGAGACTTTCCTGGGACAGGCCACCTGTAGGTGTTCTGGTTCACATTCTCAGCAGAGCCCTACCAGCTAGTCACTCCTTCCAAGGCATCAGACATATGAATGAAGCAATCTTGGACCTTCCAAACTAACCGATATAGCAGATCTGGCAAATAACCTCCTCTGATATCACATGGGACAGAATAATTGCTCAGCTAAGCCCTGTCCAAATCTCTGACCCCCAAATCATGAGATAAAACAAATTTTTAAGTTTGGGATAATCTGTTATATAGCAATAGAAAATTGTACTACCTTCCCTCTTTCTCTGGGACCTTTTTTTATAATCAAGTCCTATCCCTTCTAGATCATCCTACCTCTCACAACACATGTTATTTTGTTAGCAACTTTGCCTTCCTTACTGGCTCTTTCTCCTCCACCTGTAAGTATGCTCCATCTTTCACATCTTGATAAAAAAAAAAAAAAAAACCTTCTTTAACCTTCAGCTCCTATTCATCCTTCTACTGCAAAATATGGTTTTTGCCTTTATCACACTCCTGAAATTGATCTCATTGAGTTTACCAATGTCAACTTCTAATTGACAAAACCATCCTATATTTTGCTGTCTTTAAATTGCACTATATCCAGTTTTAAAAGTTCTCATCATGATTTTTTTAAGGATGAAAAGAGCTGATGTGGCTAGCTTGAGAAATAAGGTGGGCGATCAGAGCTAGTCTGCACATCAGGGACTTCTGGTCTTCAAAGGCATGAGATTCTTCAGCTGGAATATGAGAACACCTCAAAACTAGGAGAGATCCTGAAGGCAAGGTGGACCCAGAGCAAATGAACCAGGTAGAACAGAGTTGGGTTGGTGAGAGGAATTTGATCTAGAATGCTGGTCCAGCACTTGAGCAAGCAGCAGGATCAAACACCGGAGAGTACATCAGTAGGTTGTTAAAAAAAAAAAAAAAGAAAAAAAGGTGTAGACTTAGAACAGTGTGGAAAGTAGACAGAAGAGAGCCCTTAAGTACATTATTAAACTTTATTGTGAATCAACTGGGGAAGTCTCATTAAAGATCCTGATTCTCCCCTACCTTGCCCAAGAGATTCTGGGGTTGGATTAAAAATTTCCCTTTCAAATAAACACTTCAGGCTATTCTGATACAGATAGTCTCCAGGTCAGACTTTGACAAACACTACCTAAAGTAGGGAGGTCTTGGCTAGGGTGTTTCAGAAGAAATATGACTATTTTTTCTTTACCTAATTAGTTAATTCATCATTTGCTTATGACCACATAATCTGTGCTAGGCTCAGCTGGGACACTGGGACAGCTGAGCTGGCTTTCTCTCTCTCTCCACGTAGTTCCAGGACCTTTTTCTCTTTGCATGGGTTCTCTCCACGCAGAATCTCCAACAGGGCGGGGGTGGGGGCAGGGCTAAGACTCCCTGTAGCACAAAACGGAAGCTGCTAGGCCTCCTTAAAGTTGAGGCCTGGGACTAGCAGTGTCACTTTTGTTTTATGCTATTGGTTGAAGCAAGTCACAGGCTTAGTTTGAATTTAAGGGAAAGGGACTACATGCATGTGAACACTGGGAGATAGGGGCCATAATGTAACAGAATGTCAGGGAAAATAAGGGAGAAAAAATAGGATAAAGCTGCAGATGTTGGGAGCAGGGATGTTATTTAGGATGTAACAGACATACCACAAGGCACGCTCACTTTTTAAAGGTAAACTATGAACTGCAAATTGGACTCTGGATATATCCCCGCAGCCAAGAAGACCAGTTAGGATTAAATGACTAAAGAATTCCAAGCAGCCTTGACACACGATAAGGTATCATTATTAATATAATGAATCACAATAATAATAATTATAATTTCAGTGATAATAAATATAGGACTAAGACAGATGGGAATAAGATACTAAAAAATGGAGAAAGATTTGGTTTCTAATTAGATGTGCAAAGTAAGGAAGAGAGGATTATCATTAATTTTATTACATATAGATTTTATTTTTCTTTAAAAATTGTATTTATTTATTTTTAGAGAGAGGGGAAGGGAGGGAGGAAGGGAAGGAGAGAAACATTGATGTGAGGGTGTGGGAGAGAAATGCCAATTGGTTACCTTGTGCACGCTTCCTGACCAGGGACCAAACCGTAACCCAGGCATGTGCCCTGATAGGGAATCAAACCGGCAACCTTTTGTTTGCAGGATGACGCCCAACCCACTGAACCACACCGGTCAGGCAAAGATGTCTTTATTTTTAAGAGATGTATAATCAAGTATAGAAATTACCCATCATGATCTCCGTAATTTATTTGAAATGCTATAGCAAAAAAATATAGAAAAATAAATATGATAAATTACTAATAATTGTTAAATTAAAATGACTGCTCATTGTTGGTTTATTATACTGTATTTTGTGTTTTTCTCATATTTGAAATGCCTGCTAGTAAAAAGTGAAACAAATACACCCAATATTTATTAATTGCCTTTTACATTCTAGGTTCTGTGTTCAGGGCTTGTGAATATCAGCAAATAGAATAGATCAGTCCTGGCTGGTGTGGCTCAGTGGACTGAGCACCGACCTGTGAACCAAAGGGTTGCAAGTTTAATTCCCAGTCAGGACACATGCCTGGGTTGCTGTCCAGGATCTCAGTAGGGGGCACGTGAGAGGCAACCACACATTGATGTTTCTCTCCCTCTTTCTCTCTCCCTTCCCCTCTGTTTAAAAATAAATAAATAAAGCCCTGGCTGGCTGGTGTAGCTCAGTGGATTGAGCGCAGGCTGGGAACCAGATGGTCCCGGTTTGATTCCCAGTCAGGGCACATGCCTGGGTTGCGGGCCGGGTCCCCTATGAGGGCCATGTGAGAGGCAACCATACATTGCTGTTTCTCTCCCTCTCTGTCTCCCTCCCTTCTCCTCTCTCTAAAAATAAATAAATAAAATAAAATAAAAATAAAAATAAATAAATAAATAAAATATATCTTAAAAAAGGAATAGATTAAAATCACATTATAGTAGAGAAAGACCGGCAATAAATAGTAAAGGAAATAAAGAAGAACATGCACATATGTAAGAGGATCTAAGTGCTATGAAAAATAGCAGGATTAGGAAGATTGCGAGTACAAAGACGGGGGCAAATACAATTTTCAACATTGCAGTTAAGGTCAGCATCATTGAGAAGAAGACAGTTAAAGACCTGAAGGATAGGAGGGAATTTTTCATCTGTATATCTGGAAAGAGCCTTTGAGACAGAGGAAACAAGTACAAAGGCCTGGGGATATCTGGTGTGTTCACACCTATAAACAGCGAAGAAGCCAATGTGAGTGACGCAGAGTGAGCTGGAAGGGGGCGTAAGCTAAGCAGGAGAGTAATAAGAGGCCCCTGCAAGGAATCTGGCTTTTACATGAATGAAATGGGGAGTCACCAGAACTTTTGATCAGAGGAATGACATCTGAATTTTGTTTTTAAAGGGTCACTATGACATCTGGGTTGAGAAGGGTCAGGAGGGAGAAAAAGGATGGAAGCAAGGAGACGAGAGGCAACTGCAATAGCCAAGTGACTGATGATGGCCTTAGAACTAGCATTGTGCAACTCAGTGTAAGAAAAACTGTAAGTGTTCTTAGAGAAAACATAGGGGCAAAACCACACTGCCTTGGCATAGGCAAAGCTTGGTATTCTTAGGACACAAAGGAATTAGCCACAAATGAAAAAGCTGATACATTTTACTTCATCGAAATTTAAAATCTCAGCCCTGGCTGGTGTAGCTCAGTGGATTGAGCGCGGGCTGGGAACCAGAGGGTCCTGGTTTGATTCCCAGTCGGGGCACATGCCTGGGTTGCGGGCCAGGTCCCCAGTGAGGGCCATGTGAGAGGCAACCATACATTGCTATTTCTCCCTCCCTTCTCCTCTCTCTGAAAATTTAAAAAAAAAAAAATTAAAATCTCAGCTTATCATTAAGAAAGTAAAAAGGCACCCTGACCTGTGTGACTCAGTGGTTTGGGTGTCGTTCCACAAACCAGAGAGGTCACTGGTTCAATTCCTGGTCAGGGCACATGTTTGTGTTGTTGGCCAGGTCCCATGTTGGGGCTCATGTGAGAGGCAACCGATCAATGTTTCTCTTGCACATCAATGTTTTTTTCCTTCCCTTCCCCTCTCTCTAAAACTTAAAAAAATAAAATTAAAAATAAAGTAAAAAGGCAAACTACAAACTGGGAGAAAATATTTACAGTACCTATATCTGACAAAGGATTCATATTCAGAGTCCTGTAAGTAAACAACAAAACTATAAATATATGCAAAAAGTGTAAACTATTATTTCATAAATAAGATATTCAAATGGCCAATAAACTTATGAAAATGAGCTTAACATTGTTTGTCATCAGAAAAATTCAAATTAAAACTGCAACGAATACCACTACAGAGCCACCAGAATAACTAATATTTAGAGACTGGATACTGTAATTCCTTTTAAAGTTGTACGGCCCTTTAGTCCAGTAGTTCACAGCAGATTCAGGGAACTGAGGAGGCAAGCCGGCGAGGCAGCAGGGAGGCCAGGCCTGCCCCATTAACATGTATTGGCAAGAATGTGGAGTAACTGAAACTATCATACAGTCCTGATCAAAAAAGGAAGGGAGGAGGCTCTGTCAGGAAAGGGACTACATCCATTTCATCCATGAATATATCTCAATGCCTGGCACATGGTGGGCACTCAAAAGGCACAGAAGAGACAAAATGGCTAAGAGCTTGTCAGAAGGGAATGATAAGGCTGAAATATCTTTTTAGAAGGATTTAAGTCCTAATCCATGGGAAGTTGGGAATTATGGGCAGAGGTCAGGGCCCAGGTGAGTAAATCTGTACTGAGGCCTCAGGGATCCAGGGTTAGTTTCCAGTGGGTCTTGCTGCTTCATCTCTAGTCCTTCTATTTAGAGATGCTCAGACCTGCCCCTGCAGGACCTGGTGGGGCCAGAACAGTTGCATAAGCCCCAATCACTCAAACTCTTGATAGTGGGTTGAATCAACCATAGATGATTCCTCAGAAGTTTCTTTACTGGAATGGTCCTAACAACAGAACCAATGAACAAATTTTGACACATCATCAGGGTATTCCCAACAAACATTGAAAAAAAAAGTCACTCAGATGCCAAATTTAGGAAGCAGATTTTTAAATACCCACTCTACCCCTAGCTCCTGCTTATTGGTACTAGACCTTGTGACCCCTTACCTCTCACCTCAGCTCTGCCACTACTGATCGGACCCAGGTCAACAGCTGCTCTAAACTAGGCTCATCAGATTCCCTCTCCCAGGAATGTGGGATGGGTGGTGGGGAGACGTTTGAGGACAGTGAACAAATTGAATGCACTATGTTTTGGGATAAGAAATGTGCTAAGTGCTTTATAAAAGCTGGTCTATGATTTTCTAAGATTAATTTTTTTAATATAAATCGACATAGATTTAGGATACTTATAGGCTATTCTTTGATTCTTTAGATAAAATGATTTCCCCTTGGGATAAAACTTAGTACATTCCAAAGAGGAGAATCCTTTAGGATAGCCATTCCCAAACTTTTTGGACCATCATTCATAGTAAGAAATGCATTTTACATTTCAACACATACATGCACAATTGAAGCGGAAGTTTAACAACACTGTTAACCCTTAATATGTGTGATATACTCTCATATTTTCTATTCTATTTTCTGTTTTAAAAATGCTGCTCAAAACACACCAAATTGTTTCCCAGCTCACTAAGGAATTGTGTCCTACAGTTTGACTAGGTATATGTCTTAGTTCGTTTGGGCTGCTGTAACAAAATACTATAAACTGAGCAACTTACACACAATATAAATTTATTTCTCACCGTTCTGGCAGCTGGGAAGTCCCAAATCAAGGCACTGGAAGACTTGGTGCCTTTCACAGTAACCTCACATGGAGGAGGGCTAAGTGGTATTTCTTATGAGGGCAAGATCCCATTCATGACCTCGTCACCTCCCACAGCCCCCTCCTCTGAATATCATCCCCTTGGGGGTTAGGATTTCAACACTGAATTGGGGGGGGGGCACAAACATCCCATCTATTGCAATGTAATAGGTAGGATAATAGTTCAGCAGATCTGTTTCCAACAAACTTTAGCTACAAAAAGAGAAGTACCCCAAAGATTAAACAAAATGAAAGAAATTAACCCAGTTTCATTGACAAAATGTTACATTATAATTCAAAAGAGAAGTAACAAAGCAATAAGAGCCTGGAGAAAACATCTGCAACAAGGGAATCTAAGAAACCCCCAAAGGACAGACAGTTAAGATTAGACGCATCATGTCTAGTTTCAAAGAGATAAATGTCATATTGAAGGCCCTCAAAGGCTATGATAACAGGCTACGGCATTCTGGTAAATGGAGAATGAACTAAAAATAGTAGCAAAAACTACCCAGTATTTAGCAAGACTCACAGAGTTCATGATGCCAGTAGGAGTAAAACATAGTGGAGGTAAAACAAAACATTGAATATCCCTCCCCCCACCTATAGGGCAGGAGACCAGAGGCCCTATTGAATGGGTCCCGATTTAGGAGTGGGGTTTTGGCTTCTGAAAGCCACAGTTCTGCGGCTTTGGGCAAGGGTTTGGAAGGGAGCTGGCCCACCACATACTAGCCATGTGACTTTCACAAACTTCTCTAAACATCTGCTTCCTCATGTGAGTAACAGCAGTCATTGCATTGTGACTGCATTGCGGTTCTCACAACTAAATGATATAATGCATTAAAACGTTTAGCAAAGTTCCTGGCATATAGTAAACATTCAAAAACTAGCTCTGTTATTTGTGAATCAGTCACAAAACAGACAGTGAAGTTTGGTGAAAGGGGAGAGCCAAGGTAGGAAGCCAAGAGGGCCCAGGACTCAAGGAGTCGGTGCCGAAGGGATGGCAGCTTCCATGAGCATGACAGTTTGAGGGAGAATTTCCCAGAAGAATAGAGGTTGCTGCTCTGGAAAGACAAAACAAGCCTTTCAGGACATTTGGTCCTGTCCAAAACGTCTACCAAGACATTTGGTCAGCACCTAAAGGTCCTTGGAATTTGGTCCTGCCCAGAACGTCCATGCCAAATGGTCCCTGATGTTTGGTCCTGTCCAAAATCTCCACACCTAAGGAAACATTTCTGGTTCAAATAGCCCATAATGTTTATACCTTCATTGGGTTTACAGGGTGAATCAGAAAAAATAAGATCATGTGTTCTTGGTCGAATACTTGTGTTGTGGCTGTATTGCCAGTAATAACCCTTCTTGCCTTGGTAGCCTAGCTGGTAATGGCACATGGGGTTAGGCAGGGGGGTTGGGGTTCGAACCTTGCAGGAAAATAGGATTTATATGAACTATGGCCCAAATGTCACCATGGACGTCTTGGACAGGATCAAATGTCTGCTGATCCAAAACAACAAATGTCCACAACAATTGAGTCCATGTTACTCCTGGTCTAGAGCTGGTGTTCTTAATCACTGTATTACCCCATCTTAAGATTTTACTTGGGATATTACAATCAATAAAGTTGAACACACATAAAATATGTGTGAAGAAAACTAAAAAATAGACTTGTGAAAGAATTCCACAATTAAATACAATGTACGCTAATGTTTTAGAGTTTTCAGTCTAACAAGACTTGCCCTCTATCGGAGCCTTTCTAAAAACAATAAAAACAAATTCATGCCCTGTTCTTTCACCTGCTCTGTTATTTTCCCTTCAAAGGAAAAATGTATCTTATTCACCTTGTATTCCACAAGCAGACAGTGGAGGCTCAACAAATATTTATTTAATAAACCCAAAATGTCTCCCAGAAAAGCATATTTCTGAATATAATACCTCAAAATGCAGTTATCACAGAAATAATAAATGGATACACAAATTATAGTATAGTCATACAATGGAATATTACTTAGCAATAAACAGGGATGACTGTCTATGAAATAGGAATGAATCTCAACAGCATTATCAAAAAATCTAAAGAATATATGATTCCATTCTAGAAAAAACAAAACTATAAGGACAGAAAACAAATCAGTAGTAGACAGGGGATGGGGAAGGTGACTGATTACAAAGAGGCAAGAGGAAAATTTGGGCTGATGGAAATGTTCTGTATCTTCATGGGGTGGTAGTTACATGTCTGTACACTTTGTCAAAATTCATAAAACTGTGTATGTAAAAGGGAAAACTTTACTGTATACAAATTAGGCCTCAATAAACCAGACAAAAAATAAAGGAAGACCTGAATAGCATGACATATGAAACTCTCTGGTAGTTTACTTAACATATTCCTATTAATTTTGAGATCATTAATAATTCGTATTAGAGTATTTCACAGAAGTCATGAAAGCAATTTTCCTGTTATTAACAAAGTTTAAAACATCATTTAACTATAGCTTCTCAAAGATACAGATAACTGTAACTACTCATTTGCTGTTGTTTTTGTGAAGCGCATGTTGTATAAGCCTGAAAAGGGGGTGAGAAATGAGATATGGGCCATAATTTGGAAGAATCCCATGGAGCTGAAAAGTGGAAAGGGGGTAAAACATGAGGTTTCCTGTATGAAAGATATTTAGTTTATCTTTAAATATACATGATCTGAATGATAAAAATGTAATCTTGCATTTTTAAGGTATATAGAAACAATCCAGGAATTAGATAGCTGCTTACCTTTTTGGCCCATTTCTTCATTTGATTTCTCTCTGTCACAGTTCATATCACTAATGGCTGTTATATGCTAACTTTCATGTCTTCTCATTCATTTACTCAATTTTTCATTCATTTAACATCAATAAATGTTTAATGAACATCTCTCTCTATATGCCAGATACTGGGGACGCAGGGGTGAGTAAAACACATGAGAGCCCTGCGTTTGCTTTACATTCTAGTGACGAGTGAAACAAAAAATGTGGATAAATAAATATTTTAGGGTGATCGTAAGCCTTATGAAAATAAAACAGGGTAATGGGGTATAGAATGCCTTTGAGGGTGGGCAGGATACTTTTTGGATATATTGGTGAGGAGATGAGGACATTTTCACTGACACTCTGGGAAGTGAATAATGAATAAGAAGGCGTCAGAGATGAGAAGAGATCTGTGAGAAGAGTATTCGAGGCAGCACTGGGAACAGTAAGAGCAAAGGCCTGAGACAGAAATGCAGCTGCACTGTTCCCTCTCTGGCCCCTCCCCCACAGGCAACAAGAAGAGTTGCCCTGCCCAGGTGAACACCTAAGGCCCTGCTGCCTTACAACCTATCAGCTGCGCCAAGACAAAGAAATATGACCCAAATGAAAAAACAGAGTAAAGCCTCAGAAAGAGAGCTAAGCTAGGAGGAGATCACCAACCTATTTGATGGAGAATTTAAAGCCCTAGTAATCAAAACGCTCACAGAACTGATTGAGCTTGGTTGAAAAATGAAAAAAAAAAAAGAAAAAAGAAAAAAAGAAGGATACCCAAAGTGAAATAAAGCAAAATATTCAGGTAACCAACAGTGACAGGAAGGAAACCAGGACTCAAAGCAACAATTTGTAACAAAAATGAAAAATAAAAATCCATCCAGAAAATGAAGAAACAAAAATTCAAAGTGAAGAGAGTCTTACAAACCTCTGGGACAACCTGAAATGTTCCAATATCTAAATTATAGGGGTGTCAGAAGGAGAAGAACAATAGCAAGAAACTGAAAACTTAATTGAACAAATAATGAAGGAAAACTTCCCCAATCTGGTGAAGGAAATAGACTTCCAAGAAGTCTAGGAAGCCGAGAGAGTCCCAAAGAAGGTGGACCCAAGGAGGAACACACCAAGGCACATCATCATTAAATTAGCCAAGATTAAAGATAAAGAGAAAATCCTAAAGGAAGCAGGGGGAAAGGAGACAGTTACCTACAAAGGAGTGCCCATTACACTATCAGCTGATTTCTAAAAAAAAACCTTGTAGGCAAGAAGGAGCTGGAAAGAAGTATTCGAAGTCATGAAAGGCAAGGACCTACATCCAACATTACTCTACCCAGCAAAACTTTCATTTAAAATGGAAGGGCAGATAAAGTGCTTCTCAGATAAGGTCAAGTTAAAGGAGTTCATCATCACCAAGCCCTCATTATCTGAAACATTAAAGGGACTTATCTAAGAAAAAGAAGATCAAAACTATGAACAGTAATATGACAACAAACTCACAACTATCAACAAATGAACCTAAAAGAAAAGACAAACAATGAAAACAAAAACTAAGCAAACAACCAGAACAGGAACAAAATCAGAGAAATGGACATCACACAGAAGGATTTCAGTGGGGAAGGAGGAGGAAAAGGGGGGAAAAGGTACAGGGAAGAAGAAGCATAATTAGTAGGCATAAAATAGATGGGGAGAGATAAAAAATGGTATAGGAAACAGAGAACTCAAAGAACTTACAGGTACAACCCATGGACACAAACTAAGACAGGGGGAATGCTGGAGGGTTGGGGGGCCAGGGCAGAGGTGGGATAAAGGGGGAAAAATTGGGAAAACTGTAATAGCACAATCAATAAAAATACATAAAAAAATAAAATAAAATCTTAAAAAAGGAAAAGCAATGGGGGTCTCAGAGGGCTTGCAAAGGCACTTCTGTTTCATTCTAATGGAAATGGGAAATTATCAGAGGGTTGTGATTTTCCTTTAAAAAGTACCTCTGGTTTGTCCAGTGATGCACAAGAAGATAAAATGAGGCAACAGCCAGATGGCCATTGCAGTCATCCAGGCAAGCGATGAGGGCAGCACAGACCAAGGTGGTAGCAAGCTGGTGCCGAGAGGTGGTTTGACTGAGGCTCCACTTTGCAGACAGGGCTAACAAGGCTTGCTGATGGCTTGGGTGGGTGGTGAGAGGAAGCACTGGGTACATGGGGGTGCCTTACCCAAGATCAAGAAAACTGGGATAGGAAAAAAATTCTGATGGGAACCAGTAATACTGCTTTGGTCTTGTTAATTTTGATATGCACGAAGAGATACAAGCGGAGATGTAAGAAGGCAGTTAAATATTCAAGTGTGGTGATCTGGGGAGAGGTCAGAGCTGAACACAGAATTTTGTAATTTATCAGCGTGTAGATTGTATTTAAAGCAATGGAACTGGATATAATTACCTATGGAGTAAACTTAAATGCAGAAGCAAAGTTGTCCTAGAGACCTAGGGCACTTTAATATTTAGAAGTAGAGTAAGGGGAAGAGTGACCCAGAAGAAACTCCAGTGACACAGGAGGAAAACAGAGCACATGGGGAGGCAACAATAGAAGGTGTTCTAAATAGGAGGAAATGTTCATCTCTGCCAAATCCTGCAGAAAGGTCAAATCAGAGATGACTGAGAACTGCCATTGTATTTGGCAAGGTGAAATCATTGGTGACAGATTTGATGAAGGTCATTTCAGCAAATGTGCTAAACACGTGATTGGAGTGAACTGAACAGAGAATAAGGAGTGAGGAAGTAGAACAAGTATAGGCAATGTTGATAAGCCTAACCTTGAAAGGATGCCGAGATACAGGGTAGAAACTGGCAAGGATATGGACCATAGGGAGAGCTTACTTGAGGGCAATACTAAAGCATGATGCAGGAAAGGGGGCAAATAATGGAAGAAGTGAGATCCTCAGGTAGGCAGGTTTGACACCCAAAGCCCTAGAGAGAAGAGCACATGATTCTTCATTGTGAAAGGAGGGATGACATGTGTTCAGTTAGGCAGGTTAGTAGACTGGGTGAGAAAATGAGGTAATTACTGCCTGACAGTTTCTGGTCCTTTGGTGAAACATGAGATTACCACTTGAACCTGAGGTAAGATGAAGTGTTGTAGGTTTAAGGAGAAAGGAGATGTGAAATAACTCAGAGAGTTAGAGGGAATGTCTTATTCATATTTGCAACCTACCTAGCATAGAGTCTGGCACATCATAGGCGCTGAAAAAATGTCTGAGGAGTGACTGAAGGTAAAAAGAAAGTCAAGGAAGAACTGTGATATGCAAAAACTTACATCTTCAAGCCCTGGCCAGTGTGGCTAAGTTGGCTGGAGCATAGTCCCCTACACCAAAAGCTTGCAGGTTCAATCTCTGGTCAGGGTACATGCCTAGGCTTCCCAATCGGTATTTCTCACATTGATGTTTCTCTCCATTTCTCTCTCTAAAATTAATAAGCATTTTTAAAAACTTACATCTTCATAACAAGAGTAATATATTTGCAGAATACTTTAGTTTACAAATGGAATTTATTCAATAAATTCTAGAATGCTAAAGGAAGGAGGCAACCTTACAAAAGGTAATTTTAGGATGAGATTACTACTTTATACTTTATGAGGTCACCTTTCCCACTATGCTAATCTTTTTAAGGATGAGGAGACTTTGTCCTTTCATCTTTATATTCTCAGGATGTACATAAAACAGCTGCTGGCACAGAGTACCTGAACAATAATGCTTTTTAAAAAAATAAATGACTATAAACATGAAGAGCTTTTAATTCTAAAAGGATTTAAATACTTCAAGGATGAAAAGCTGTAGTGGATTATAAAGCTAAAAGGATGTTTAAGGACATTTTGAGGGAGTCACAAAACTTTCTTTGAAACATTTTTTCAAGAATGAACAATGATTTAAATGGATTTTTGGTCTCCTGAATGTGGCAACTCTTTTGCTTGAGTTTACAGACTCTTTGATCTTTTTCTACAACTGTAGTAAAATTTTGTCTTGTTCAGGTAACACTGTGCATTCCCAAATGCTTCAGAACCACCTGTCTTGCTTACCTTCCTCCTCTAGGAAGACTAGGAGAGATCTGTTTTCTGCCCAGTTGGTGAAGAACTACATGCCCCTGTGTCTGCTGTGGAAGACGAGCCCCAAGGAGGGCTAGGTAGGCTAAGCAGGCGGATTCGGGCTCCACTTGACTCCTATGTTACGCTTTTCTTACTCGTATGTAGGCTTTTGTATAGCATGGCCTTCCCATTTCTTGTAATACTGCTTTCAGGAGTAAAATATTTCAAAATAGTAATATAAAGAGGAAAATATGCTTGGGAATATATGCAGGAAGGAAAGAGAGGGAAGGTAGAAAACCAGAAACAAAGAGGGAAAAGAGAAATCTGATCACTTTAAAGTCAGTTAATATATTTATAGTCGTTCTATTGAACAATAAAAAAAATGCTAAACTTCACAGCTGCAAAAAATAATACAAAACAAAATCATGGCAGAGGGGCAGAAAAGCTGAGAAAGAATGTAACTCGGAACTGGTCTTTTTGCCCTATAACGATCACACAAGCAATTTTTATGTTGAGGAGAGATATGTGTGGCCATAGATAGCTCTGGTTTCATGTTTATATATCACTTCAAATGACAAAGCAGAGACAATATAAACAAATTTATTAAGGCTTTTACCAAGAACACATGGCTGCTCTGATTAGAAATAGTTCCAAAGGGAGAAAGGAGTGACGGGGTCGGGGTAGGGAGAACCATTTCTTAGTCATTGTGTAAGTGGCTGTCGCCCTCTGGTGGCTATTTAGATTCCACGTATGTGAATCCGAAACTGCATTTCTGAGGAGGAAAGAACTTTAGGGGGAAAAAATAACTAAACTTTTAGGAAAAAAAACAAACAAAACAAAAAACCCTACGTTGTTTGAATGTCCTGAAGTTTTTTCCAGTGTGCTCTGGCAGCAAAGCTAAATTTTAAAATTGGAGAAAATAAAATATTTGTCTGTAATATAATTATTAAAAATGTCACCTTCAACAAAATAAAATGGCAGTAAAAAAGATGATAGCAATGAGTCCTTTGAGGGCAAGTTTCTCCTGCCCATTTGCCAATATATTCTTCTGACTCTAAAGAATTCATACAACCTGAATGAGCCTGGAAGTAAATTCTTCCCCAAAGCCTCCAGAGAAGATCACAGCCCCACCAACACTTGGATTTTGGCATTGTAAGACCCTGAGAACAGAGAATCTTGCCACTGCATGTCAGACTTCTGACCTAAAGAAGTGTGAGATAATAAACGGGTGCTGTTTTAAGCCTCTATAACAAATTTGTGATAGCTTGCGGCAATAGAAAACTACACAAAAATCAAATAAACATGGAATTTTTTCCCACGTAGGATCTTAAAATAGGGTCCCAATGAAACCGAGGGTCCTTATGACTTTGATTAAATTTAGCTTTAAATTCTAGTTCTAGAAATCATACCTCTCTCTTCTTTCTCCTATCTATCTATCTATCTATCTATCTATCATCTATCATCTATCTAAATATAGACATAATAGGCCCCTCTTAGAGCTAGCCTTTTCCCTGGACAATTAGATAGTCAGCACCCCCCCAAGGCAGCAGCAGACAACAGTCAGGACCTGACCAATGACCACCAGGTCTGGACTACTGTCTCATCTGTTGTGTCTAACTTGTTGCTGGACAGACTTTAGAAGGATATAAGGTTTGAAAATATAGTTTTGAAGGAATCAAGGATAGTGGTTCAGTCCTAAAAAAGATTGGTAAACTCTGGACAGAAAAGGATAAAACTAAGAAGGACTAAGGAAGTGGTAGAAGGTCTGTGGAAAGTAATTTTGAGAAAAGGTATTGTGATAGAAAACCTTATGTCTAACCCAGTCCCCCAGTCCAGCTTCCTGAGTGCATCTTACAAAACTGGGCCATGTTTAACTATGAACCAATGAAGAAAAACAGAATGCCCTTTCTTTACAGTGTGACATGGCCACAGTATAATTTAGGATCAGGAAAACAGGGGCCAGAAAAGGTAATATCCTGCAATTTGAATTATTGGGTTGGCAAAAAAATTTGTGTGGTTTTTTCCTGTAAAATAAAAGCCACATTTTTCATTTTCACCAATAACTTTAGTGATTTGGATATTTTGAGTGTATCAGCTATCTCCCACATGGTATAATGTTGGTTGTTCTCAGTTAATGTTTCCATTTGATTGCTATCAACTTCAACTGGTCTACCAGACCGTGGAGCATTGTCCAGCAAGAAATCTCCAGCACGAAACTTCACAAACCACTTTTGACACATTCGATCAGTCACAGCACCTTCCCCATACACTGCACAAATCTTTGTGTGTCAGTTGCATTTTTACCTTTCTTAAAATAATAAAGCATAACATGCCAAATATGTTGCTTATTTTCTTCCATCTTGAATATTAAAATGACTACGCAAAAATCACCAGTTTTGCTAAATTTCTTTTAATGCACGTTGATATGACAGCTGTCACAATACAATCTAACAAAATTGTTTTGAATGAAGTTAAAGACAACTAAGCACTACTAGAACCATTGTATGGAAAAAAAACAAACGAACTTTTTGGCTAACCTAATATTTTGTAAAACAGGAAAAAAGGGATGAAATCCCTTCTGTAGAAGCATTTATGCTTTTATATCAGAATAAGCCTGCTCAAATGGAATGTAAAATTATAGTACAGCAAATAGCCTGTTAGGCCAGTTCTGCCAGAGTCACCAGAGAGTGAAAATGATTCATTCTTACTCTGGGGTAATGTCCCTGCCATTGCCCCTGCTCCACTGCCATGGTGGGGGTGAAGCTGCAGCTCCTCCCTAAACCTCCAGCCGGTGAGGGTCTCTACTGGCCCTGGGAATGGCCTCCCCCCTCAGACCCAAAGGGGTACTAGATTTGGTCAGGAGTTTCCTCCAATTTGGACAGGGTAGTTCCCATTACGACAATGCCAATACTTGGATTTGATGTCAATGGACAACCAGCAGGGATGATCTAGATGTCCACTCCCTTTATGGCTTCTGACCTTTTTAATTGGAAGAATATTATACCTGCCTATAGGGAGGATACAAGACAGACAGGAAGCCTTCACCTCCCATAACCCTAAGTGGATAGACATCCAACATTTGTTTAATTCCTACCTCATGGCTGAGGAAGGAGGGGTTATTTTAGATAAGGCCAGAGAAGAGGTTAATTGCCTTCACAATAAGACACCCCAACCCAGAACCTAGTATAGGCAGAGGCCTCAATTGCCATCCCCACTGCCAATCCACAGTGGAATGTCTATAATGGGGATCTGGCCAAACTTGAACATTACCAAGAATGTATCCTAGGGTGATTAAGGAAGGGAGTGCACAAATAGAGGAGTTTCAGTAAAGTCTGGCAGCTAAAGCCACCACAGATGAGAATCCTTCAGAATTCTTAACACATTTCGTACCACATAGAAATCTCTAAGACATACGCCAGGGACCACACAATACTGGGCAAACTGCACATTAATTAAATCATCTCGTGATGTGGTCCTTAACAGATGGTGCGCGAAATACGAGAAAACTTGTGAGCAGTATGAAAAGTGTTAAAATGGATCTTTGAGACCCCTTGCCAATATATTGAGAATTTAAAGGTTGTGAACATGACCTTCATTGCACAAAATGCTCCTGATGTTCAGAAAAAGCTTTGGAAGGTTGAGGGTACCTTTGGGATGCCCATGTCACAGCTAGTAGAATTTGCTTCTAAGATCAATAGCAGAGACTAGGCCTCAGAGGAAAGGAAACAAGGGAAAATGAGGCAACAGGCCAGCCTGCAGGCTGCTGTGCTGACATCTGGAGGGCCTAAGAAGACAACAAACAGGATAAGGCCCCAGGGAACAAGGGATCAGCACCCAAAGACACCGAAGGTGGGCCCTGGACAGTGCTCCTACTGGGAAAGAGACTGTCCAAACCTGAATCAGGGACAATTTGGGAACAGGCAAAGGGCATTACAGATGTCCCAACTCTCCGAGAATGACCACGAGCGACGGGGCCCAGGGGCTCCGTTTAACCCAGGTGACTCCTTCCTCATCACCTACATGAAACCCCAGGTCACTCTAACAGCAGGAAAGAAATTAATTTACCTTTTCATCAACACTGGAGCCACATGTTCTGTACTAAATACTAGACTGACTAAGCTCTCCTCTGAAAAAATGCTTGTGACTGGAGTGTTGGGAGTTACTCAGCTGTTCCTCCAGCCATTAGACTGCCACGTGGGGAAAACCAACCTTAAGCATAGCTTCTTATATATGCTTAAAATGCCCTGTGTAACTTTTAGGACAGGACTTATTAATTAAGCTGAATGTCAAAATGACCTTTGACAGGGAGAGCAGATGGTACAGCATGTAAGGTACATTACATAACAAAGATAAGTTTACAGCTGTGCTTCCTGAAGGAAAGAAAGCTGCTGCCCAGGGTGAATTGTGTAAGAATGTACAGTGACTTGTGACATGGAGGGGCCAGGGAGGGATACCACCTCTATGCCATGACTTGTTGGGAACTCTTGCCCTGACTAAAGGTGGCAGCTGAAAGAGGGCTGAAGATACTGGGGAACTGACAAAAACGCCAGACACTAACACACCATAGAAAGGACCAGATATGAGGTCACATAGGAAGTTCTGAGCCAAGCATTTAAATTTGGGTGGGCTGGAGGTCAGAAGGGAGAGGAGAGCCATGAGGTCTGTCTGCCTGGAGAAGATGGGGGCAGAGCTGGTGGAAGTGTGGGGACCTGCTTAGCCAACCAGACTCATGAGAGATGCTTGGAGCTGAATTGTGGCTGGGAATGCTGAGCTGCAGACTTCTGCCTCTCTGAAGGACGTATGGAGAAGTCACTCTTGGTACGCGACTTTAGAGCTTGGTGTAAGCTCTTTCTCCCTCTGGGATTTTGGCATTTGGACAATCTGGGCTTCTGGCCTTGCTCTGCACACGGATGGGAGCCCTCATGGGACCAGGAGATGCAGGGCCCACCAGGACATTTAAGCGCTCTCTCCCTCCGGGTTTTGGCATTTGGATGTTCTGGGTTTCTGGCCCTCTTCCCCACAGAGGATGGGAGCCCACTCCTGGAAGGAGGGTCCCACGCTCAGACCGTGTAAAATGACACATGGCTTCCTGAACCAGTACATGGAGGCAGAGAGCAGCACACCCCAGATCCTGAAGGAAAGAGCTGTTGCGAGAGGATGGCGACTCTGAAACCCACAAGTGCACAATCCAGAGAGGATGGGGATCTGTTTGCATGGCCAGCTTAAGGACAGATGAGTAAATGGGGAACTTCTGGGCATGATTTTGGCCTGTAGCCTTTTGGGGCCCAAGGGAAATTCTGGGTCTCGTGGGAGAGGAGGCTCTGAGCAGCAGTGCTCTCAGCCCCACTCTCAAAGTTGGAGCCCTGTTAATAAACACCTGGTTTCCTGGTTTCCTCAGCACTAATCCAATACATTGATGACACTCTCACCACCAGGCTCAGCAAAGAGGTTTTGGACAAAAATACCATTGTAATTTAAAACTTCCTCACTGAATAGGGACATAAAGTGTCCCAAAAGAAAGCCAAAATATCCAAACCCTCTGAAATATTTGGGATTTGAATCATCTCAAGGACAAAGAAACTTGGTCCCAGAAGGAAGAGAAGCCTCAGCTAAGGTGGAAATACCCACCGTCTGCTGACAGTTAAGGGGATTCCTAGGAATGTCTGGCTTTTGTGGAATCTGGATTTCAAACTTTGGTTTCATTGAAAAACCATTATATGAGCAACTGAAAGGAACAGTTCAAGCACCTTTGATTTGGACTGGGGAATGGCAAAAGACCATTAAGGAAAAGTTATTGATGGACAAAGCCCTAGGCCTCCCAGACTTAAGAAAGCCATCTGACTTGTTTGTACATGAAGGACAAAGAATGGGACTGGGGATTTTTACCCAAAATCTAGGAAATATTAAAAGGCCAGTGTCCTACTTCTCAAAACAGCTAGACATGGTAGCTCAGGGTTGGCCAGTCTGTCTGAGGACCACAGCTGTTCTCTCTACAGGAGGCTGAGAAGCTCATCCTGGGACCGCCCACCACGGTACATACCCCACGCTGTGTGTTGCCCTTACCAGAACAAAAGGGAGGATACTGGCTGATCACTGGTCAACTGGGAAAATACCTGGAGACCCTTTTAGACAATCCTAATGTCACTCTCAGGACTCTATCTCTACTCTAAACCCAATCACACTGCTTCCACACTGCGCCAGAGGGACCCAATATGACTACATTCAAATAATTGAACAAGGGCCTTCTAGCCGACCAGACCTGACTGACTTGTGCTAAAGAATGCTGATTTCTAGATGTTCACTGATGGAAGCAGCTTCATGGACATAGGAAACCAAGAAGCAGGATATATGTAGTGTCTCTCCAGGAAACCTTGGAAGCTGAGGCCTAATGACAGGTACTTCTGTCCAGAAAGCCGAACTATTGGCCCTGACCTGATAGGTAAAAGGGAAAGGTAAGAAAGTCAACATGGGTTCTAAATACGCATTTATGGTAGTACATGCCCATGGAGAGCTATTTGGAAAGAAATGACATTTAACATCAGGGGGAAAAGAAATGCTCAGACGTTAGGTTTCCTAAAAGCAGTTATGGAATCTATGGAGGCTGCCATCATCCACTGCCCAGGTCATCAGAAGACCAATGGCTTGATCTCCCAGGGAAATAATAAAGCAGATCAAGTTGCCAAGCTGGTGGCCCAAACTAAAATCCCAGCATCCTTGGTAGCAGCCCTTATTCCTGACATTGACTTAAAGGTAGCCCAGCATGAATATTCCTCAGAAGATTTAGAAAGAGCAAAAGAATGGGGGTATTCTACTCACCAGAAAGATAGACTGATTAGTAATAAATGGATCATTCTGATCTTAAAACTCCTGATGGAGGAAACTGTCAACTTCGATCCACCAGAGCACCCTTTATGGATGGGAATGTGACACTCCAATAGATGCAGAAATGTATTACTAGGCCAGATACACAAAGAGCTGTTCAAAAGATAATTAAGGAATGAGTTATCTGTGCCAGAAATAATCCTAAAACAGAAACTCACCCAGAGACAGAAGGGTCCAGAGCCAAGGATTAGGTCCTGGAGAAGGTTGGCAAGTTGATCTCACTGTGATGACCAAAACAACTGGAAGTTATTGATACCTGCCAGTTTTTGTGGATACTTTCACAGGGTGGTTCAAAGCATTTTCCTGCAGATCAGAGAAGACTGAAGCAGTAGGAAAAGCCTTATTAAAAGAAATGACTCCCAGGCTTGGACTGCCTTCCTCTATTCAGAGTGACAGAGGGAGCGAGCACCTTGATTGCCAAGGAGACCCAGGAAGTTTCCCAACTCTTAGGAACACAAAGGAAACTTCACACTTCCTGCAGGCCACAATCTACTGGAAAAAAATGGAGGAGATGAAGCACACTTTAAAGAAAACCATTGCCAAACTCTGCCAAGAGACTAACCTGAAATGGGATAAGGTATTGCCTATTACTTTATCCCAGAAGGATTTGAGTAATCTGAAATACTACAGGGGAGGCCCTTCCTATGTCTTAGAAAAAAAAAATCTTAGGAACACTGAAAACCTAAAAATTAAATAATTAGACATGATAATGTATGTATAATCCTTAGAAGTGAATTTAACTGCTATCATAAATTTGTTTCTAATAGGATGAAATACCCCACAGATGTCCTGTTATACCATTTCAATCCCAGAGACAGGCAACTTTTAAAAATCCTACAAAATTAAACATCCTGATGGCCAACTTAACTCTAAGTGGTGGGACCTTACCAGATTTTAACCACTCCTCCTTGTGTTAAACTAGGAGTCAAACCCTGGATTCGCCATTCTCCAGTTAAGCCTGCTCCACACTCGCCATCTCCCACCTGGGGAGCAAACCATTGAAACTGCTGCTCAAGCACCCCAGTATTCATGTGAGCCCATCTCAGACTGTAGGATACTCCAGAAAAAGACATCTGAAAACCCAAACTAGACACTGCCAAAATGAAGAACACCCTTTGATTGAGATCCAAGATAATTGTCTGTTTCCTAATCTCTAATTTTCTCATTTCAATTTCTGCCTGCTACAGGTTACACTGTCCTGTCCTGGGCTGCCACTGACATGGAACTACACAACCAGTCAGACTGCTGAGTCTGTAGCCTACTGCCTACATTTAGTACAGGAGGAATGCCTTGTGTTATAATCCATTCAACATCTTGAACTGGGAATGATGGGTGGAACAAGTCACCAAAGTTAAGCTGGGGTTCCTCTTCCCCACCCCGCATCCAGGAGAACCAGTTCAGTGTCATTCAGTACATTCACCTTGCTGTGCATCATCACTATTCATCTCCAGAACCTTTTCATTATCCCAAACTGAAACTCTATACCTACTAAACAATACATTTCCATTCCCCTCTTCTCCCAGCCCATGGTAACTGCCATTCTACTTTCTGTCTCCACAAATTTGCCTAGACTAGGTAGTCATATTAGTAGAATCACAGAATATTTGTCCTTTTGCATAGGTTTATTTCATTTAGCATAGTAATTTCTAGGTTCATCCAAGATGAGCATAAATCACAATTCCCTTCCTTACTGAGGCTGAATAATATTCCATTGTAGGTATATACAATATTTTATTTCTTGATTCATCTATCAATGGACACTCTGCTTCCATCTTGTGGCAATTGTGAATAATGCTGTTATGATCATCGTGTTCAAGTATCTGTTTAAGTCCTTGCTTTCAATTCTTTTGGATATATACTCAGAAGTGTACTTGTTGGATAATATGGTAATTCAAGTTTTAATTACCATATTAAAAATACCATATTTTGAAAAACTGTCATACTGTTTTCCATAGCAGCTAAAACATTTTACATCCCTATCAGTAATGCACAAGGGTTCCAATTTCTTTCATCCTCACCAACACTTGTAAGTTTTTGCTTGCTGTTTATTTGTTTGAAGTAAGAGCCATCCTAATGGATGTGAATTGGTATCTCATGGTGGTATTGATTTGCAATCCTCTAATAATTGAACAAGGGCCTTCTAGCCGACCAGACTACTAAATGATTAGTAAGCATTTTTTCATGTGCTTATTGGCCATCAATATATCTTCTTTGCAGAAATATGTATTCAAGTTTTTTGCCCATTTTAAATTGAATTTTGTTGTTAAATTTTAATAGTTCTTTATATATTCTAGATATTAAATCCCTTATCAAATGTATAATCTGCAAATATTTTTTCTACTTTTTTAAATCTGGAATAGATTTCTGATTTTAAATGATTTTTCTTTTTTAAAAAATTTATTGTTCAGTTCTAGTCATCCCACCTTTTCCTTCATTGTTCTCCCCTACCCCGACCCCCACTTCTATATTCAATCCCACCCCTACTGTCCATGTCTATGAATTCTCTATTCATGTTCTTTGCTTGCCCCTCCTCCTTTTCCTTGTTATTTCCCTCCCCATCCCCTCTGGTCACTGTCAGTTTGTTTATTATTTCCAAGTCTCTGGTTCTATTTTGTTTATTTGTTTGTTTTATTAGATTCCACTTATAGGTGAGATCATATGGTATTTATCTTTCACCACCTGGCTTATTTCACTTGGCATAATGCTCTCCAGTCTCATCAATGCGTTGCGAAGGGGAGGAGTTCCTTCTTTCTTTCTGCTGCATAGTATTCCATTGTGTAAATATACAGATTCTTGATCCATTCATTCATTTACTGATGGGCATTTAGGCTGTTTCCAGCACTTGATTCTTTTGATTGGTGATTCAGAATTCTTAGGGTATAATCCCAGCAGTGGGATCACTGGATCAAAAGGCAGTTCCATCTTTAGTTTTCTGAGGAGATTCCATAGTGTTTTCCACAGTGGCTTCACCAGTCTGCATTCCCACCAACAGTGCACTAGGGTTCCGTTTTCTGCACAACTCTACCAGCACTTGTTGTTTGTTGACTTATTAATGATGGCCATTCTGACCAGTGTGAAGTAGTATCTCATTATGGTTTTCATTTGCATCTCCCTAATGGCTAGTGACGTTCAGCATCTTCTCATGTGTCTATGGGCCCTCTGTATGTCTTTCTTGGAGAAATGTCTGTTCAGGTCCTTTGCCCATTTCTTAATTGGACTGCTTGTCTTCCTGGTGTGGAGTCGTGTAAGATCTTTATATATTTTGGAGACCAAATCCTTGTCCAAGGTATCATTGACAAATGTTTTCCCATGTGATTGGTTCCCTTTCCATTTTGTTGATGTTCCTCTTAGCAATGCAGAAGCTTTTTACTTTGATGTACCCCATTTGATTATTCTTTATGTCCCTTGCCCTAGGGGATGTATTGGTGAAATTATTGCTACATGGGCTATCTGAAATTTTCCTATGTTTTCCTCTAGGATTTTCATGATGTCATGACTTATAGTTAAGTCTTTTATCTATCTTGACTTTATTTTGGTGTATGGTGTAAGTTGGTGGTCTTGTTTCATTTTTTTGCATGTACCTGTCCAGGGCTCCCAATACTGTTGGGACCACCCTGCCTGGTTTCAGAAGCTGTAACCCCCCATGGCCAAGGCTGAGTGAGAAACCTTGGGAGCACAAGTCACTAAGGAGACAAAGCTTACCTCCCTGGCAGGGGTGCCACTTCTGCCCCCTTTACTTCACCCTGCTTGGACCGGAGCAGATGACTGGTTAGCCAATGACGAGTAAGATTCCTCAAGGGAGGGGCAGCCTAAGACAGGCTCGGTCATGAAGGGGCCCTCAGGGAAGGACTTGGGGGCTATAGAAAAAGGGGGTGATGGATCCTCGCCCCTCGGCTTTGACATAGTCTGAGTTCTCCTTCTGTCTGCAAGAAGTCTCCTAATCTCTTGGCTGCCTTACTTCCCTTAACCAACTTAAGCCTGAAACAATGCTGGAGGTGGGTAGGCCCTGTGCTGGAAAAGGCAGGTTCCCTTGAGCGATCAGGCCTAAGCAAGAATGCATAAAATCCTGTGAAACATGCTTTGCTAATACCCTCAAATTAGATCATAAGGGTCCAAGCATGAAATGAGTTTGTTCCCCAAAGTTTTATGGCCCTTTAGCTATCTGACCCTGACTCAAAATAAGCCCGGAGTTCTTTGAATGTTATCTATTGTTTGATCATTACTGCCTGACAATTGTTGAGCTTTACATATACGCCCTGTATTCCTATGCAAATTAAACCCAATAAAAGCCCATTGAGGAACAGTTACTGGTCCTTCTCCTTTGAGAGATCTGCCACCTTTCCTCTCCAAGCAGATCATGTCTTGGTAGACTTATTTTCATCCATATGCTGTGGACACTGTGGGCTGGAGTCCACATCATAACAGCATGAAGAGGCTATTTTTATTCCATTTTATGTTCCTGCCCCTTTTGTCAAATACTGACTGTACTGACATGGGTTTATTTCTTGGCTCTCTATTCTGTTCCATTGATCTATGTGTCTGCTCTTATGCCAGTATCAATATTGTTTTGATTACAGTGGCCTTGTAATATAGTCTGATGTCAGGTATTGTGATCCCTCCTACTTTGTTCTTCTTTCTCAAAATTGCTGAGGCTATTCGGGGTCGTTTATAGTTCCATACAAACTTTTGAAATATTTTTTCTACGTCTGTGACATACATCGTTGGTATTTTGGTAGGGATTGCATTGAATCTATAGATTGCTTTGAGTAGTATGGCTATTTTAATGATGTTATTCTTCCAATCCATGAACGTGGTATATGCTTCCATTTATTTGTGTCTTCCTTAATTTCTTTCTTCACCATTGCGTAGTTTTCTAAGTACAGGTCTTTTACCTACTTGGTTAAGTTTATTCCTAGGTATTTTATTTTTCTTGTTGCTATAGTAAATGGGATTTTTTTCTAATTACTGTTTCTGATATTTCCTTATTGGTGTACACAAATGCCTTTGATTTCTGAATGTTGACTTTTCTTCCCACCATTTTGCCAAATTCATTTATTAGGTCGAACAGTTTTTTGGTGGAGTCTATAGGGTTTTCTATGTGCACTATCATGTCATCTCCAAACAGTGACAGCTTTACTTCCTCCTTTCCAATTTGGATGCCTTTTTTTCTTTTACCTGTCTGACCACTGTGGCTGGAACTTCCAATACTATGTTGAATAGAAGTGGTGAAAGCAGACACCTTTGTCTTGTGCCTGATCTCAGGGGGAAAGATTTTAGTTTTTGCCTGTTGAGTATGATGTTGGCTGTAGGTTTCTCATATATGGCCTTTATTATGTTGAGGTATGCTCCCTTTATTCCCATTTTACTGAGTGTTTTCATCATAAATGGGTGCTGTACTTTATCAAAAGCTTTTCAGCATCTATTGATATGATCATGTGGGTTTTGTTTTTCATATTGTTTATGTGATGTATTACATTTATTGATTTGCGTAAATTGTATCCTTGCATCCCTGGGATGAATTCCACTTGATCATGGTATATGTTCTCTTTAATGTATTGCTGGATCCGGTTTACCAGTGATTGCTCACCTGTTACAGGAGTTACGTCCCAGAGACCCTGAGATAGGTGAAAATCCACAAAGTAGCGGTGTTATATTTATTTTATTTATATATATTTTAAGGCTTTGTAAACCCTTCCCACACTCCTATAAACCTTTCCCACTCTCTTATTAACCTTTCCCATACTCTTATAAACACTTCATATGCTCTTAAACACTTTCTATACTCTTAAACATACGTAATTTTAACAACATATAAAATTCTATATGGGTACTCACTAGTGAAGTATACTACAGCTTGAATGATGAAGATCATGAATTATGTAGGTGTGCAGTACTGATGGCGATGAAGGTGATGACGATGAGATGAATGTACTACACAGCCAAGAAGAGCATTACAGCTCTTCCAAAGGCATCACTTCATCAGGCGCTTCATCAGGTGGTACAGTATCTTCACCCTGGGCCATAACTTCTATTTCCACTAAAGGCGTAGGTGTAACTGATCTCTTCATCCAAGTGATGAACATAGTTATGGGGAGTTGCTGGCACTGCTTTTTCTTCTGAGTGAGAAGGTTTTTATAAACTGACATGCCACTCTTGATTGTATTTACGAAGTGCAACGAACGAAGCATCTGGGGGTCCCATTCTTTAGCCACTCGCTGAAGTTTTTTGGCCATTCTGACCATGGTTGCAAGACGATCGAGTGTTAGGCCAACCTCCTCCTCTTCTCCAACCCGCAGTTCATCTTGTTCCTCATCCTCTTCTTTACTTGCTGACTTCGTCTTCTCCGTAAGGTCTTCGTCTGTCAACGGTTATGCGTGGACATCTGCAGAGGCAGCTTCTCCATGCAGAGAAACGCTCTTGAGTCCAAAGTGTCTCTGAAATTTATCAAACCAGCCCTTGCTGGTACTGAATGGGGTTGGTCTGGTGGGAGAAGCACTCGACAATCCTGCTTCTGTGTCGTCATCCTTGTCTTCATCCTCATCACCGTCATGAACGTCTATGCTTTCTGCAAAAGTATCATAAAGTTTCTTGGCCTTTGTCCAGATGGTGTTGGTATCCAGTGAGATATTCTTCTTCCTGCAGTCATTTATCCACAGGGCCAATGCAGACTCCATCCTCACAATGGCCTTATTGCGGGAAGTGACCATCCTCTTTGCAGTCTTGTTAAAAGTCATTGTTGCCGTAGACCTAATATTCTTCTTGTCTTTCTTTATGTAGCAAACAGTAGATTTGTTGATCCCGTAATGGTGGCCTACAGCCGCATAGCTTTTGCCTTCCTTTAACATGTCGAGAAGTTCCACCTTTACTTTGATAGTAAGCATATTCCTCTGGTGCTTGGGTTCACTGCCAGAAGCCTTAGAAGGTGCAGAACGTTTGGGTGGCATCATAGGGCTTGAAATAAATTCAAACTTCTACAAAAATTTCACAAAAATACGACACTGCAGAGCAACACTACGTGCAGCGATCATATGTTGATGTGAAGTGGACAAGGAGAGTTGCTGAATGTATGGACACAGTGCGGGAGAGCAAACAGACCGATGCTACAATCACTGAGCCAATCAGTGCCCAATATACAGAGCACAGTGCTGTGGTTGGTCGCCTTCCATTCCATCAGCCAATAGTGTGCCGTGTACAATCTCACGTTGGCAAACTTGCACAAGTGGTAGTGGCATACTGCATTTCCATTGTGTATAGTACAGTATTCATCCATTGATGAAATATATACTGTATTTTATTTTAATATTCTTTTAATATGTTTGAATTAATGTTTTTTATATTTTTATATTGTTTTAAATTTTTTAGGCAAAAATAATTAAAATCATAAATATTATAGAAATACTTATATACTGCAAAATCCCACAATATAGTGAAAATTCTGCGATACAGAACGAGATATATATATATTTTTAAAAACCCACGATGCAGTGAAGCCGTAATAAGTGAACTTCAATATAGTGAGGGATGACTGTAGTTCAAAAATTTCCTTAGAAGTTTAGCCATAAGTAGCAAAACTAGGACCTCAGAACCTGAGGCTGTTAGAATGCCTTCTACCCAACTTCTGTCACTTTCCTCCAGCCCCACATGTCTGCTTTGCACAATCACATGGTTCTTTCAGTAAGCTGAGTACCATTCTGTTTGCTTAAGAAACTTTTATTAATCTGCTAAGTAAACTTCAAGCCTTCATAGAGGCAATGGTACACTTTATGAGACAGAGTAAAATGAAATGTTGATATTTTCATTACTGTATTTATATTTTTCACTTTGATTAAACATCTCCCTTAGTAGCTGCAGTTTGTCTTCTTTCAGGCTGGGCTTAGCTTCTTTTAGACTTGGTCTTATGTGCCCATATTGGATTTTATTACTTGGTTAAATAACCAGAGCTGCTGGTAATAGGGTTTGAAATTATTATCCCAACTCTTTCTGATGACAGCTCAGCCATTGTATTACTTTTACAACTTGTCAGTACTCCCTCCCCCTTTAAATTATACTTTGCTTTTGTTCTGTAATTTTTTTTTCTAATCCTGCAAGTACATATGTACTTGGAGTCTCCAAGGTCTTAAAAATCTATTCTTCCCATGAGAGATGAACAGATTTAAGAACAATACACTCTCCTCTGCCAATAAAAAGTTGTCTTATTTATTCTGAGTAAGGTTACAGTGTGTTCACTCTGCCTATTAGTGTACACTTAAAAAAAACTGTATGTGTACATCAAGCTGTAGCGCTGTATCTTCAGACAGCAGACAAGCCTCTCAAAAGAGTCAAGTCATGGCATTACCTCATAAAGCTACTGTGGCCAATGATTTTCTGCTCAGCTTTGTAGGTAACAAAGTCATGAATCATTCAGAAAAATTAATTAATGGCAATCATTCACAAAAGACTGGTATTTACTCAAATGCTAAGTTATAAACAAAAGTGTACTAGGTGGTCATACTAACCCATTATCACATTCTCATTTTACTTATAAAAAGTTGTGTGGCAGACTTCTAAGGGCCATTGATATACAGCAGAAGTCTTAAAGGTTGCCCTGCTCTTCCCTAGGAAACATTCTGAAAATTTGTAAGAGTAGTTTTTGGTTGTCACTATGATGGGGAGAAAGGGATGTCCTGTTGCTGGCATATAACGAACAGGGACAAAAAGATGTCAGATGTCAGACTTCCGCCAAGATGGTGGCGTAGGTGGACGCACTGCACCGCCGCTCACAACCAGAGAGTTTAAACAACGAACTCAATAGCGAAAAATAAGCAACCAGAACAGACAGAATCGAACTGAAGGGAAGTCCGACACCCAGGAAGTTGGGGAGGACATACATCCAGGCCGCTAAGTGGGCAGAACCAAGCGGAGGAGCGGAGTGAGAGGCAGTTTGCCCGGAGGAACTCACCCCGGGAGCACCTAAACAAAACACTACCCCGAGCAATGGGTGAACCTCGCAGGCTGGCGGCGTAACTGGAGAGGCCAGTGGGAACCAGCAGGGCCGAGACTGGCGGAAAAGGCAGTGGGGAACTGGGGAGCAGAGGGTGATAGGGAGTGGCGGTGAAAGGCAGACGCCATTGCTCCCTCCCAGGCCCCGCCCCCAGAGGAAACGTCACAAAAAAGCGACCCAGGTTGCCAGGCACC